>JAHZNA010003576.1:0-46958 GCA_027743935.1 Sinodicranocentrus sp. ZH6
GTTCCATATTTGTTCCGCTTTATCAAACTCAAAGTTCACTTACATTTTGTAGTTTTTCTATTCACTTTTTCACTCCAGCAATACCGATACAAGATAATACATGTCGTGCATATCTTAATTCTTAATGCTGTAGTTGTAAAAATATGCAATCTCAAATTGTAAGATTGTTAGAGGATGCAATAAAAGTGTGTAATATGGGAAACAGGATATTATATCACTCACTAGTAACAAGTGCGCCACAACATAATCACCTGTCATACCGAGATTGGGCGTTTACTTCACAGTAAACAGTAGAAAGATACGACGAGACGTGACTGTTTAAAGGTCTCATTTACCTTTTAAATATATATTATGTATGTGCACACATCACTTACAACTTATGAGCAGCAATCCTGGAAACGTAAATAAAAGGTTGTACAAAAGATATGCAAAATAACTTTACACGCAGACAATGACTTTCAGCAATGAATCGACGTACTTCCTGATCTTCTTTTCTGAATGCTTATCCTCGCTCACTGTCAAGCCTATCTTCGTGAGCGTTGAAAGTCACTCATCCTTCCAGCATGTCTGTATGCAAGACCCACAAGTGTCGTATTTAAATAAGTGATATAAATAAACTGCTGCTTACTTCCTTTTCGAGTTCCCACCTGTCATTTAAAATCCCATTAAACACTTTTTTCTCACATTCCAAGTGAAACTTTTAGAAATGAATACACAATCCATTTGACCTCTTCTTCCTGTCCATCAAAGTCATCAATATAAATTTGTACCACTTTGTTTATTCGCAAATATATCCCTTTGTACTGTATTTACTCAATTACATAAAACTGCTTTAAAAAGTCAAAGACCTCACTTAACATGTACCCATTCTCAATGAATATATCAAGCAAGCATTTAAATGTACTTGGTTGGCAGTAGTAGTGATGATAATAGTTGTAAGACCAGACCAGTCAGTCGGCACCACTTCCACTTCACAATCTATACAACGTAATACATAAATATGACGAAAAACGAGCCGAGTTGAGTCTGAGCCATCACCATCACACACATCGCTGTGCAATTGAACCGCTTTGTTATGCATAAACGAAAAGCAAAATCTAATCATGTTATGTGTACATATGTAAAGTGATTGAATAGGCGAGTTGGCATGTCCCAACCCAACGAAATATGCTCAGATCTGAGAGTTCGAGTAGCAAAAGGTAGTTTTTCGCTGTACCTAGAAACATAACATTACAGTGGATGATAATAAGATCCCTTGAAAAACGGTTGAATTCAGGATTCACAGTAAGAATGTACTCTTCAAGCCATCATCATTAATAGAAGCAATTGAATAAAATTCACTGAGCAAAGCACGTTTCTCTCTACTCAACACACAACACTGCCTGGGTAAATTATTCAGGTTCACAAATTTTGCCAAAAGCCGTGCAAGGCACTATAGACTTCGAAGAATCTTGAGTGGTAATATTCACAAATACGGGCACTGCTACGCATAATGAAATTGCAATCAATGTTGTATTATCATATGAAAGGGCAATGTATAGCGTGTGTGAGGCTGTGAGGACACATGTTGTAAACATGTATGCTGGAAAAGTGCTCAATGCCTAGGAGTATAGATCAGGCCAACTATATAAGTATATAGCAATGAGATCCCTACTGACGTGGAAGAGCAGAGAGATGAGTTTTCATTAGAAGTTCAAATTAAATGGCAAACAATCAAATTATCGCCATTCCCAAGCTCAACACTGGCAGCTTAGATCGGAACAGGCGCGGAGATAGAAATACTAGCGTTGCGTGAGGTCCTCGTGAAAAATGTGTTCGTTAGTTGAGTAATTTAGTTGCTGCAACATTCGCATTTCAGTCAGAAATGTTACATGTATAAATTCCCGAAAGGTATGGTATGGTGTTGTGTAAGCAAGTGAGGAACATTTGGTTGGTCATTATATAGATCTGCAGAGGTAAAGTGACTTGTAAATGTTGAAAAGAATTTAAAACGCAAAAACATGAAACTCTGGTCGACGAAATTGGACATTCCAATGTCCAAAACATGTGATGTTATGAACAGAGAAAAGATCAAATTGCATTGTTGAGTTAACAAAGCACATTCTAGGTTGATTACTTCCGCTGTTCCGTTTTCATTGCAGGAGCAGTTTTGATTTTAAAACACAACGATTCTCTTGCTTGCTCTACCTAAATTGCACTTATATTTGTTTTGTAACAAACAAAATTATACTTGGGATTACCTACATATAGACATTTGCCGGGGCAGGACGATCATATGAACACAACATCCGGTTTCATTTGATGATAAGTTAATGCAGTTAATCATTTTTTGCTATACTTATTTACATTCTAAAATTCTGAATACGGTAGATATGTATAACTCTCAGGCTACTCAGGTTTAACTGGGCTTAACGGCTTCGAAATATTGTTGGTGCATGTACTGTACGATTTGCTTGTTTAAATATAGAAAAATTTTGTAACAGGCGTTTGTGTATGTAAAAATTGAAAATTTTATTGAATCAATATGGAAATTACATAGTTTACGTGAACATTGATATCATTAAAACCTTAGTCATACCTACATTAAAGTTGTAAAACTTGTAAGTAATTTGTTTGCAATGATATATTTGCGTGTAGGCATTAATATTATGGCTCTCGCTTTCAAACTAAATGAAATTTCGAATCTTCCCGTATCTACTTTCAATGTAACAAGCTGAACCTGACCCTCACATTAAATGTGAAGCAAGAGGAGGCAATTAATTAGTACGTAAGAAGAGCTGTTTAGACATAAAAACTATAAAAATATTCGCATGTGATCTCATACAAGTATGTTTAAACTTTTAGTACAAAGTCTTCACAGTTTTACTGTTCTGCTGACTACAATAATTAGTGAGGGCGATTACAAATGAAATTACAATCTTACGTATACAGCTATTTTCACTCTCGTCTGTCTGCTGAAAGTGAATGATGATGTTGGTACACTTGTTGTAACCCTACCTTAAAAATCTGCCAAAGGTACCCCTTCTCAAAAGAAATATGTAATTGTCAGAAAAAAATATTTACCTCACGAAGCAAGATGTAACCTTTGCACACACAATTAGTACAACAAGAATAATTGCATCTATCGTTTCATGTATTTCTGGCAAAAGTCATCTGTAGTGATGAGATTTAAAATCGATGTGAAAACAGTAAAAGTGGAAAAAAAAATCTCGATGAGTATTAGCATTTGTTGTGCTTGTGGTCGCACAAAATGTAGTTTAGTAATAACCTATATTATACCTGTCTGAAAACTATCTTTATGATGATGCATATATTACCGATAGTAAAACTTCTGTGTTCGTCTACTACGTTCTATACATAGCTTAACAATTAGCATGAGCACTGCATGTCATGCACATTCACAATCAGTAAAAATGCGTATATCATTCAACCCATTTTTGTTTCACTAGTTAGTAGTTTTGCAAAGTTGCAACTCACAATAAGTAAACATTTTATATGGCCCTTTCAAATGAACAGTTTTTATGCGGAATGCAGGGTTGTGGTAATAAAATATGAAGATGATGAGCCCAAATAATGAACTTATCTCATGTTCAATCTCTTTGCTTTAACCATCAAATAAATCCCACACAGAAATATGCCATAAGCGTAAAACGGAGGGGATGATTGAAATGCCAGTGTGCATATACCAATGTACAAGTGAGTAGATGCATGTTTGCACATTGCATACTTTCGAGAAATTATTAGTCCCTGATATGAAATATGCGGCACCTACCACACAAACCTATAGATGAAAGTATTATGTCTGTGTGGTGATGGGGAGGGAATATGATTGTTGATAGCCTGCAGTTTTATTCTTCACCCTTGTCATCCATGAAAATACACAATGTTGTTATTTAGCACAATGTAATAGTGCTGATGAATGATTATTTGTCGAAAAATACATATTTTGTACGTATGGTAAGTAGTTTCCGTACACTAATGCTGTGAACATTATAATATACATAGTTCTGCCAGTGTAGTCAGATTTTATTAGACAAAAATTGCATGCCACAAGAAACACACAGAAACACGCCTTGGATTGCAATCCCAATTTGGCATACTAGAGCATTTTAATGGAGACTTTTCGCAGTGAAAAATAATTGGCACTATTGTCTTATCTCGAGTGCCGATGATCGGATAATCATCTACATATATCACTATCATTAATATCAAAAACAAATGTCGGCATCTTGATAAAGCCGCAATGAGATAAATGTTATTTGAAGTGCTACATTGCCACCACAGTACATTTACTATGCCTTTTCTACCGTTTCTAAGTTGCTGCCATTAAGTTGACATAGTGTAAAACTGAACCAGTGCATATGTGGCGAACTGGGGAATGGAAAATATTTAAAAATGTTTTCCGTCGTTTGGTAGCCTGATCGGTTTTTACCAGACGAAAAATTCTATCTAAAGTTTTTTTGGATGTTGTGGTAGGACAAAAAATGAGCTTCGGAAAGTGAGTTCAATACACTTCAATTCTGTATTGATTACAAACGAGTACTCATTTGGGATGATATGTATATATGGAATAATGGAATGGCTGCTAGGAATCGCAGATTGCATGTTATACTTACACTCACTTTTTGAGCTGCATGCAACATCCCACGTAAACGAGATGACAAGTTTTGAAATGGACTTTTGAGAACAAGTACAAAGTTGTTTCCTACCAGACCAGGCACACATATTTTCAGGTATCATTGACCAAAAATTGAGACCGCTGGGATATTAAATGACATATATACGTATATTGTAATAGGATAAAATAAAGGTTGACATATCAAACAAACTGTTCAAACGGTTTGAACAACGTATATGATTCATGTCAACTTCAACGGCATACGTATGTTACAGATAAAGAAATTAGGCAAAAAGAAACGGAACACAACGTGTAATTTTTTTTGTCTTGTACGTGCTTTTTAAAAATAAGGTTATTACTCGATGATGATAGCTTTCCTTTGCAAAAATCCGTTTCTTTCACTTCATTCATCCAAAAAATCTCAACCCTCTTTGCCACAGAAATAAATAAAAACATCCCTTTCAGTAGACTCAAGCCACAGATGCCAAACCGCACAAGGATACAAAATGCAATGTTTGGTTGACCAGCTACCGCAATATATGCCCACTGCATTCAACACAACGCCATGTTGTTGATGTGCAATCTGATATGCACACTGACAGAAAGGATAATTATAGGGGACATGCACTACTACTGTATGTATTACACATGTGTAGCCTCCACAAAGACTTTTCCCGTTTTTTGTTGGTGAGATTTGCCAACGTGAAAATGAACCTTGTTGGATAAATGCAAAGTAATTGGATGCATGTAAAAGGAAGTATGATCAGGATGTGTGTGGATGCAAAATTTATATATTTTTCTAATTATTCGCTACGGTGCTGACGTACGGGATCTTTGTTTTTTTCCTTCGAAAATCTTTAAAAGGATTATATAGTTTGCATTGAAGCTCCACATGGTTTGCTTCCTAAACTTGTTCATTTTTATTTTGCGGGATCAAACGGAAAGGAAGTGATGATGGTGATGAACGATCTGATAAAGGTAGGGCAAGGGTGGGATAATATGTACACTACATGTAGAATAAGGTTCTCAACAAGAAAAACCGGAAGTGTAACCACGAAATTACTACCAGGCTTTAGAAGAGAGATTTTTGCAAACTACAATGCAACGTAAGCAAAGTGTGATGAACGTTGTGTTGTGTACTTGTCTATACGTGACATCTTACAAACGATTGCAAATGAACAAAGATTGAATTCCGAGAAGAACCGGGAAAAGATTGTATAAGCCAGCTGAACTAACTAACTTTAGATCAATACGTTGATCAAGAGGAAACACTCCAAAATTGCATGCAGTTCATTTTGTAACACGATTTAATCCAAAACTTGATTGAAAGCTGTTGCGAGTCATCAATAATTCGTCCAGAGTTTGGTTTGTGTATCGAATTTACGAATACTAAAAAGATTCCTTCTCATCCCTTTTTCAGCATTCCTTAGTAGAGGTATCTACTCTTCTAACTAGCAGATATTTAATGCTAATATGATGAGAGGTAACAATCAACCAATGTTGAAAGGCTAGCCGACGATTGAGAGTGAAGAAGAGTTAAGATTTAGCGATCCGTGTACGGAATGTGAAGATTACAATAAAAAATATCATGATTATGATTTGAAACAGTTTTCCCTTTCAAAAACTTGATCCTGCCCTTCATCATCTTCACTCCATATCTTTTACATTAAAGTAATACATATGTAGTGGGAAATCGACTTGCTACATAACACTTATTTGCTTCATACCAATCTGTGTTAGGCATCCTTTTTCATTCACATCAAAAGTATATTTGGTAGAACTACATTGTACAAATCCTGACTCAAATGATCTGCATTGTTTCCTATTTTGGAGGTTTTAGTGCGAAAACTACTTTTCCTCAATAGATTCGGCTATGTCTATAAAAGAAAGATAGGTACACGATGAAGATACAATTTGCTGAGAGCCTACAGGCTTTTGATCATTTTCTTTCGTTGCTTAACATGTTGGCACTTACCTTACTCTAACCACTTCACAAAATTCACATGGGCACCGCACCACAAACCCATGTAGGTATCTCAAATCCACACATACACAAACATACCTAAAAATAAGAAATTATTTCATTATTCCCCTCACACGTATAAATTTCCCCTGTAGCGTTTTTCAATGAAAGTCTTCTAACAATCTTCATATTTACATTTATCTCACTTGCACAATTTCAAAAAAGAAAATGTCCATTAACGCATTCTTTTTAACACTTGGGTATGTATTGGGCTCGCATGTACTGCAAAGTTACGGCATTCTAAAGATAAAACTCGAACCAGAGACTATATATAACCTCGTCGAACTACCAACTTACTATAATCCATAATCAACGTACATTGTACGCTTGCTATGTACGTAATAGTTGAAATGTACCCTTGCCAAGATTTTAAACGACTTTTCTCTCCCTTGATCGTGATCATGTACAGAGTAGTAATTCATTATAGAATTCATAACAAGGCTTTAGCTCCAAGAAAATTTTTATGCTGCAATGGAAAGCCAACTTGAATTCAACAATACTGCATCATCTTGTAACTTCCAACTTAATTGATGGAATTTTTAACAGTTCATTCAAGCACGAGAGCACCTTTCGGTGTAGTTTAAGTGCACAGGGTGATCTACAAACAATACGTGATTGGATTGAGTACAAAATCAACAATTGGATTGATTGTAGGGAAAAATTCTGTATTTTATTGCAGCAAGCTATATATGTTACGTTACAAACCGAGAACGTGCACATGCTTAGTAAAAGTTTTCACCTTTGTTTGTAATAATTAAATTTTCAGCTTCTTCGGTAGGCGTGATAAAAATTGAGAAATGTAATTAAAAGATTACACTCTTGCTACAACCTTTACATTCGACTCGTACAATTTTCCAAACAAATGGAAAGGTATCGATATCATGATCACGATGTACTGATCGCGTAATTGTGTAAAATGTCATAAAAGGGATTAATTGGCCAAGTTTACAGTTCGAGAAAAGCGCGCGCGATGCATGTGCATGAAAGACCATTTTACACTCCATCCTACCGACCTACCGACTTCTCCTCTGCTGATAAGCACGACTGTTGGAGGGTTGGCGAGATGCGTGCATTGCTTTGCAATGTAATCATTTGATGATTGTTTACTACTTGATTTACTACTCGAACACAATGTAAATCTTCCGCTTTTTTCAGCACAGGAGAAATTACGATGGTTTTAATTGATGTGTCTGATTGAATTTTGGTGTCCGTGAATGAGGTTACTTATCACCACGAGGTTGCAGGATACGTACTAATTCAAACAACCTCTTTTACTTATGAAATCCAACCAAGTCTCCTTCGTTAGTTTGCACGTATACATATAAAGGAGCCTTTATTGGATAGAGGTTTATTAAGTAGTTGGAGATGTTTGTTTGGATGTGCAAGTACACTGCGGATTTTTTAGAAACCTTCTTTTAAGCAAATGATCTCCTAAGGGTGCACACGATTTAACCTTTGAAAACAGCAAGATGCAAAAACAATATAAAACATCCTTCAAGTGCATTTTTATCGAGTTTATCGAGAGGGTGGCAAAGGAAAAAATTCATGGTTTTACTTTTAGTCACTTTTATCCTTTGACTAGGATTCTTGCTACTTGGTAGGTACACTTTTGTTTTTGATTTGGTTGTGTGGAGTTATGTGCTGCAGGTGGAGTGAGTTTTTGAAAATCAAACATTTGATTTTTGCATACTTGTTGCTGCAAAACTGACATGAGTTTGAATGGATTGCGCAGGGGTTAGTGAAAAGTGGCTGGTTGACGTAAGTGAAAGGTCTTTTATCTTTTGTGTGGTGGTTGGTGACTTTTGTTAGTTAGTATCATTTACTAAGACTTGCCACTTTCTGGAATTGTTTGAGTGCAAATTTGAAGGTAACCTTTTGTTTCTCTGAAAAGTGCTTAATTTCCTGCAGTGCTGAAGGCGAAAAGTAAGGATTTTTCATGTTAAATACATATAGGTAGCGAAAACTTGAAGAAGGATTTTCATCTGGTCATCTATATTCTACGTTTTAGCAATGGATAATTAAGTATTGCAGTGATCCTTAGAATTATCCCAATCTTGAGTCACTTTCGTTGACATCCCATACTTTAGCTGATCGCTTTTCAGTCGAACGTCCTTAGTCGGCTCATAATTAATTTTAATTATAATAATAAGGAAAACGTAGAACGTGAAGATATTTGTAAATCTGTGAGTAGTCACTGCTACTAAAACACTGAAACAAAATTACAGGTATGCACGGTATGTGTAACCCAAACCAGGTACATACGAGACTAATGGAGACTTGTCACTAGTAGATTATGCACACTTGAGTAATTGAGTCTTGTCTGTCCATTGTTCACAAAATAAGGAAGGGACCATCTATAACACCAGACTCGAATGAAACAAGTATGTGTATGATATCAAATGAAAAGTTCACATTATACTTTTATGTTTCTCTTCATTTGCATTCATCAAGCGTTTGTTTAAAATGTATGGGTTATGTGATTGTGATGTGGCTCTTCTTGTGCCAACTTCATAATAGTCATTAGCTCATCAACACTGCTCTTTCACGTTGAAATGAGTTGAGTTGCACACGCTTAAGCTAAAAGTTTATTATTTCAGGCTGTAACAATAATTACTCCTAGTCACTAGTTGGAGGCATCAACTTCATCTAAAATCACACAACAGCCATTGTTTACAATAGCAGAAGTGTTGCTGATGGGGAAAATACTTTATATGTCAATATCATGCAATGAAATCCAATCATGCGACTTGCCTGCGAAGAAGAGAAACAAAGAAGTATTTTACTATTTAGTTGATATGCATAAAAGGGTGGTTTACATTGCACCTGACATTATATAGGTATATAGATGCTGTATTATTACTACAGACTGAACTAACCTCCGGTTATTCAGACAAATAACCGCATTGCATTACACAATTTTCTGTTGCTTATGTATTTAGGTAGGTATGTGTGTTGGACTTGCACGGGTGTACCCTCATCTTGCTATTGGAATGCCGTATGATTTTCTTAAGTATTCCTCCTCAGCTAGTTTTTTATACATTTGCACTTGTTGCATATTTATTCGTTTTTCATGAATTTATACGATGCGACGTTTGATATCTATATAGAGGTACAAAGTCATGCAGTACTAAAGGAATCGACAATTAAAGTCGTAAATTATCTCTGCTTTGTCATTGTCCAACGTTATTAATATTCAGGGGCTGTATCATAAGGCCAATTGCAAAGCATATTATTATTCCCTTTGGACGCTGCTCCCAGTTCCCAAATAATCTTCACCGTAAGAACCTTCCCCTTCAGCTTTTAGTGTAATTTACGAATGTTATAAAAAATATATGGAATCCAAAGTGAATTATGATTATACACAATCCAGCCGCAGTAATAATTGATAAGGTAAATATATGCCTTTGCAATCATTACTATAAGCTCATTTTGATATTTTTTCTTTCAGGCACACGACAATTGGTGCGACCTGTGACGAAGATGTAAAAAATGCCATCACATGACCAGCATCATCCACGATCAGCATTCCGTGTCTTGTATACGAAACTTTACACCAGAGAATCCAACCGACCAGATTAAAAGAATATTTTAAGGATTTTATATTCTATCGAAGTATTTATGCTTAAAAATATTTTCTGCTGACTTCACTCACCCAAGTTCCCTCATCGACAGAAGGAAAAACATTGTTCATCGTTGCGACGATAGAAAATCATAAGAGAGCGGTGGACAATTGGGAAAAAGGATTTTTTGTAAGTGAGCCTAAACAGCTAAGGAAAACTGCTGAGCTGCATACTTGTAGAGGAACGTGTATAACGTGAATTGAATTTTCAATCGCCAATATAATCTCTCAAGTAAAACTGATCATCATCGTCATCGCTGAAAAGTAGCAACAAACTTGTGTTGTAGGAGCTAGTGTTGTTGATCAGCAAGTTTTGTACAGTGATTTGAGCGTACATTTAAGTGGACTACCAGTTGTCAATAAGAAGGAAGGAGGAAGAGAGTCCTCTCTTTTAAGATTTATAGACGGGGAATCAACTTACCCACCAAGAACTCGCTGCAAATAAAACTATAAAGGGTGCCTCATGTAATCGAATACTGTGCTACGTTGGTTGTGGAGCACAAGAACCCAAATTCAATTTGACGTGCGGAGCCCCTGCTACATCAACACACAAGAAAGTATCACCATATCACTTTATACTTTACTGGTGAGCCCAGTAAACGACTTACTTGGTGTATGTAATAATATTATTATTAGATTGAGGATCGATTTAAATTGAATTGAGCGAAGGAGGAGACATACCTAATGCGTGCTTCAAGGCAGAATACAAACTAGAATTGAAGTTGTATTGGTTATGAAAACTTCTATTGCTTTATGGTAAAAGGGGATTTTGCGGGCGTAGGGATAGATAGATACATATCGTGATATGAATGGGTCATAAGGCAAGTGTTTAATAAATCAGTTTCAGTTGTTGTCGTCAGAAAATTTATGTATTGGAATTCTATGGACCATCCCTGTGTCTCGTACCGTCTTAAATTCATTTTAAATAAATTACCCTAATGTACACTATCGTCATCACTGTCAATGCGAACAATGAGCAGTTTCGTGCATGAGTAATTAGAGAAAGACGGAGAGTTGTTGTGGATGTCAATTGATCCATTGCTACATGACTCATTCATGCTAATCAAGTATTGACTTTCTTCTTCGAATCGCTAAGCAGGTGGAAGCAAGTAGCAATAAATGTGACACCTGATACATAAATGTAACTTTATACGGAGTATCCTGTGAAATCAGAATTGAAGATCTTTATCACCGGTGAAGTCGCCTGTTCTCCAAACTTGACAACTAGTTGGTTTAAGAATCTTGGAAGACTGCTGTAAAGTTTGTGTGCTCCCTGTTAACGCTGGTATTTTACAAAGTCAATGAATATGGTGGACTAACAGTAAATTGGACTTGTAGCTTTATATAGCGTTGTCAACAAAAACTTTAGTTTCCTACGTTTGGAACGAGTTTAATAAAATCACAAAAAATGGCTGATGCAGAATGCGGATACTCCGGCGGATCCCTGGCTGGAGCTATTGTGGGCACTTTCTTTGCCACACTGGTACTTTTAGGGATAATATACCTGGTTTGGGAATGGCAAAAGAAGCGCAGAATGAAACGTAAGTCAATTTAATTGAAATTAATTGCTTGCCTAGTAAACCCTCTAATGCTTTCTGTCCAAAATGTCTGCGTCGTACAACGAGATAATTTTGATTGACATTCCAGAGATGCTTACAATATTGAAGTTGTTACGGAAGCGGTTTATCATATATTTAGCCACCATCATTAGTTTTGCTTTTCCATCAGTTCTTTTCACTAAAATTATGGGGTAGCATTTCTGCAGGATCTACAACACGGAAAGTCATCATGCCACCTTGTGAGCGATAAATCCTTTGAAAAGGGTTTAGGAAGTGGGGTATCCATTATAAAAGAAATCTCGTTGTTGCAGTTTCATTGTGTCGGTAAATGCGAGTTACCCATTACCCACCAAAAAGACACCATGTTGAGCGTTCTAGCAAATCATTTATCATTTTATTTAAATACCACAAACTATCCTTCCTCTACGCAGAGTTTGATTATCTACAAATAGAAAAATTTTGTAACAACGACATAGCTGACAAATGTATACAAAAGCATTTTAAAACGGCGCTACCGTGACAAACAGGATTTTGAAATAGGAACCCATGCTTCGTCATGCCTTGAGTATTGGTCATGCTGGAGCTAAAACTGTGGGCAGTTGAAAGATTTTGATTAGTTGTTTATCGGTCTATATAACGCGTAGGAGGATGAAATAATAATAATGAATGATAATATTATGAAAAGTATGAAAACCTATTTTCCACAAATAAATTCTTAGTTACCTGTTGCAGAATGGCTTACTTTTAAGAAACAGATACAAACATTTTTATGCTGTGTTGCTCGCCTCCTTTATCGTATCTGGATCAACTCCCAGATTTAGTTTGCAGCAACAATGCCCACTCATTTTTACCTACAGTTGCCTCCTTTTCTTTAAGTGTGAGCTTTTTTCGTTTTTTCACTGCTATCCACATAGTTCCACTTGTCATTCAGAAACTAAAGATGAGTTACGGCTACGGCAACATTCTGTGTGCGGCTCCCCTTGAATCACCTTATTTTCTTTGACAAGAACCATTTTTGTGTAAAATGCTAGCTTGACTCAAATTTGAAGTGGTTTGCTCAACTTTTTCTGTGTTCTTCGCTTTTGTTGTTTTCTATCGTAAACCAGATCCAAAAAGTACATAAATTGTCTAAGCCAAGAACGTTTTTTCCTTGTTATTATTCAATTGCATTACACCCCTCTGTCATTTGGGAATTTTGCACAATTAAGCTGTAACAATTGAACTGCTATAGGTGCAATAGAACAAAAACTCTTTAAAAGAATGCATGTGCACGGGCTCGTGCAGTAAACAAACAAAAATGGGATCCTTCACGTTCCCCTGTTCAATCTGCTGCATGAGTGTATACAGTGCAGTTTCTAAATGCCATTCATTGAGCAACGCACAATTTTTTCAAGGGGATTTTGTTTTGCATACATCATTACAAAGTGCATCGCCATTTTCTACCAAAATGGTTCTGTTTGAACTGTAAATTCTTTTCTTAGAGGTATAAGCACAGAGCAGATGAACAGTCTAGTCTAGTTTATCATTTACCTTTACCCATTAATGATTCGTTCTGGTTGAAGGAATTTTAAAGAACAAAATGTAGACTGACGAATCTGTGTGAAAAAAGAAATTGTGGTTCATACTTATATGTATTCGCAGTGCATTCCTTTGTAAGTTTTCCTTTAGTAATAAATCTCTCATTCCATGTGCAGGATCATTCAATATTTGCTTTTAATGAAGTACGGTCCCCAAAGGCACAATTTATTTAGTAATTACGAGTATTTCTCCTAATGTTTCTTGCAGTCTGTTCTCAAGCGTACACATAAAGGTAAAGGTATATTTGTAACTTGCTACCAATATCTCTAAATTTACTTTTACTCAAAAACAATTTGCATGCAAATGCAGCATAGAAATAAATGCACCTATTATGCCGATTTATATTTTTTAGGACTTCATGGAGTTGTGTGCTCATAAAAATCGGAAGTACGGTAAATACCTTCTGATTTTGTACGGTTGCACATATCGACTGCCATTATTATTGTCTACAAAAATGTAAAATGAGTTAGATACACATTGCTAATGGAGTAATAGAATTTTTTATGTTGTCTGCTCGTGTATGAAACGCAAATTTTCAATTTCTGAGAAATGAAACATTCATGTTAGTTTAGTTCATGCTACGTACGTTGCATACAAAATTTACGTTGTGCATTCACGCATCGATGAAAGCTTTGAAGACGCTCAACACTACGTTTTTCTAAGGCATTACTTTTTAATTAGCTAATTATAGTCTTGTTTTATTCTTTCTAATTTGACGATCAATTCATGTCTGAATGAGCTTGCACAAGAAAAATTTCCACAACTTTCATTTTTTGCTCGGCGGATGAGCATCTCAATTCATATAAGCATTTAGCAAAGTTTTCATTCAGTTTTACTTGGATTGGATGATGTAACTGGAAATCTACTACTGACCTGCTCACCCTTTCTTAACTGATTAAATAGATTAATCTTATAGTGGAAAGCAGAATGACCAGTTTGAAATTTTCCGCCAATCATCACACCATGGAATCTGCCAATTTTTACAAAATTTCTTCGACCCTTGTTCGAAATATTATCCCTATACACAAAAATTACATGCGTAATTAACACAACATAAGTCATAAGAAAATGCATAATAATAATAATGCAGCTTATGATCCTTCATCCTTCCCGTTTATACACCACCTACAACAATATGTGCATTTCTGCATCAACTGCTGATATATTATTATGAAAAACACTATCATAATCAAGTAATCAGCCTTAACAAGTCGTTTTACATCAAAAGGAAATAAGAATGTCATCATGATGAAGAAAACAAGCTCGATCACATAATAACAAGTTCACACGCGTGCTCTACACCAGTGACATGTGTAAAAGAGAACACATATTATTATTATCTCGACAGAAAATATATATTACGTCAAGTGGAATGTATGAATAGCATTAAAATGTCAGCCAGCATGAAGTTTAAGCACTAAATGGCAATTTTATACGTTTTATCATAACTAGAATCTGACAGAAAATGGTGATGATGAGTAATTGCGAGAAAAAATCAATTTTATAAAGTCAGCCACACACATTCAAAGTCCTCCACATACCTGATAAGTGATAAGTTAGGATGACATTTATGTAAAAAGAAATATGGTCACAACCATAAGGAAAAGAATAAATGCATATGTATGCGGTTAGGTTGACAAACTGATTAGTTTGGTTGCAGTTCTCGTTGCAACTGCTTTTAAAAGCAACCAGCATAATATTACGCCAAAGACCCCTTTTCTATACAGATTTAATCCGCACGCATATTTGATAGTACTGAACTGATATGTAAGCCAAGCAAGTGCATTCACGTCTTGTAATATAATGCAGGTGAGCGGACAATGAACGAGACGTGCTTTCTTTTTTCTCAGCCAACTACAAAAACAGCCATTCTTCTTTGCAGTGAGTCGCATAGACATTTACCTTTTCTGTTTAGGAAAAATCAAAGCTTAAGAGGAGAGCATTCATTCAGGATGATCATAATAATACTCGTTGTGTGTCCGTAGTTGCACTGCAATGCAGCAGAACAACCAGCCACAAAGACCGCAGACCTACTTTGTAATTAAAGGGTTTATAGAAAAGGATTATACACATGTAAGCAGGAAGAATAAATGTGCCTATATGACTTTTTGCTTTGTGTGCACCGAAGAAAGGATTTAAAAAGAAGTGAATCTTTCGTTCAACATCATCATCATCATTATATACAACACCAAAAAAGTCAGAACTAAAAGGCACAAGCCAATTTCACGTCAGATCAGCTACGCATCCATTCAGAAAAACGATATCGCACATCGCATCCCATCACACTGATCACACTCACTGTTACTGGGTGGTGGGTTAGTATAAAATATACATACCGCATACTTAGGCATCATATCGCATATTATCGGATATTCTATATGGCACAAGTGTTAAGTGTATTTCTTCCAAGTAATCATTTAATACTTAATGTTCTTTGTGATGTTTGTGTAAATGTAATACACATCTTATCACAGAAGTCAGTTTTTCAGCCTTGTCGGGCCTAATATACATTCCCAGACGTTTTATTATCATCTAGAAAACAATCAAGTATGAGAATGGATGTTATGTCGCTTTAAAAATATAATAAAATACAGTATAAACCTTGTGCCGTTTTATATCCATGTTTTTCCTCTTAAAATGCTACATTTCAAAGTAAAAACTCATCATATTTCATCCTATTTGAATTCAGAAGGCATTACACTAAACGCGA
Organism: Sinodicranocentrus sp. ZH6; assembly: GCA_027743935.1. Taxonomy (NCBI): domain Eukaryota; kingdom Metazoa; phylum Arthropoda; class Collembola; order Entomobryomorpha; family Entomobryidae; genus Sinodicranocentrus; species Sinodicranocentrus sp. ZH6. Next base: position 16,108 of record JAHZNA010003576.1, read on the forward strand.
AATTGGATTAGTGCTCATAAAATCTCTAGGTATCCATTTAACTCGTCTAGATTTTGCTGGATTTTCTCTTGAAATTTACAACTTATTTAAATGACCACTTCATCATGGTCAGGATGACGATGCGAGTGCAGCTGTGAGGTGAATCCAGAATGTAAATGTTGATTACATTTGAAGCGAATGGGGAGAAGGTATCCCGGACTGGAATGGAATATTTTTACGTATTTTGTTGATTTATTCCAGCTGCAGCCGTTTTACCGGAGAGTCCAATTATCCTCCATGAAAAATTGCAGCAATAATCATCTTTAAGGATCATCTAACGTTTCACTCACCTAGTCAGACAAAGTGTTCTGCATTCTCTTCCCTGTCCATTTCGACCAGTAAAATACGTTAATGTTATGCGTTGCAATTTCATGCCTTGTAAGGACTCAAGAGCTGTACGAAAAGAAAAAAATCCACTTAAACCACACAAAATACTCATGTGTGGTGTGTCTAGAGTCGTAGTCAGAAATGAGATGATGATGGTCACGATTATCATTGCTGTGTAGAGACACACAGGGTGAATTCATAGGTACCTACGTACTCGTGTGCTTAGTTCGTAATGAAATATTGCATTCCATATCCATAATAATAATATTCCAAGCTTGTTGTAAGATTGCAAGAAAAAGGAAATAAAAACCAAGCCAGTAAGTCAAGCTTGTCAAGGCTGAAACTGTAAATTATGCCAGAAAATCGTCTTATCCTATTACTACCACTATTATATTACCTGTTCACAGGTTTGTCTTGTGGTATTATGATACGCACATGTGAGCTGTGAATGTTACCTTCTTTCCTAGCTCATATTGTTTCTTTAAGTGTACTCTACTTTGTTTGTGGAAATAAATGCCAAGAAAGCGACTAAAATGGAAGTACTTACCTACAAGTATAAGAAACGGTGCAGTATACGAACAAAAACCTACAATGCATTTTCTTAGGTGTGTGGCATGCGCCCTGGTTTTAAAATTTCTTTTAAAAAAGAAAAAAAAATGTTTAAGCCTCGGATTGTGTGTGTCATCATCGAATAAGTAGGAACTTATTACAAGAAAAAATGTAATAATAGAGGTAGAAAGATAATGCTCTTGTAGAATCACCACTACCGTTTACTTGTGTACATAAATAAAAGGATAATTATAACTTTAAACATTGTGTGCAGCATTTTTCTTGTTAGTCAAAACATTAACTACAAGATAATAATTGATTCCAGGTAGTAGAACATTGGTGATACGGAAGGAAACAATCATATAATCATGTTAAAAAATATATGTCCGTCGTCGTATGAAATGTGGAAACGATTAGCTGTTGGTACAAAAATGTACAAGTCCAAAAATGGTAACAACTTTTTTAGTTAGATGAGACTGCGAATACAACCACAACCTTCAGTTGTTATTAGTACTGTTGACCTGAACAAAATTTATTCAAACGCTTGTAATTAATACAAACTGGTGATAAAAAAACCGTGAAATTCTTACTGGTAAAATCTCATTCGTCGTCTCTAAAAATATTTTTTCAGCGAATGACCATGAAGACAGAAGGTGCTGATGAGAGATTTACGATTTTAGCACAATTGTGCCAAAAACCCCTTTGATGTATGATTACTAGATTACAATGGCCAACAATAGAGCGCAAATTTAAAAAGTGAAGAGAAATCCCGAAATCATCATTTTCACATCCGCCGCAAACATATTTGCATTTTTTGGTCGCAGTCACACTTGCAAGGATTATCATTTTCAAATTTTACATGCAATGCACATGTGAAGCCGACAAAGACAGGGGATGTTACTATTCGCTTGAATGCCGTCCAAGACATATTTCCTTTCTGTGATAACCAAACTCATCATGATTATCCATGTGCAGAACTTGAAACCACCAGATTCGACGCTAAATAGATACGCGATGATTGCTCAACAGGGCAGGACTGTGTTCAAAGTAATAAGAAAAACCACTTAGCATACATAAACATTTTTAAATTGCCAGTCCTCACCTTACTGCAATGAAACAACGAGTAATGTAAGGAAAAAGAAAAGACAATTTTTCCCAATTTAGCAGTTTTGGTTTCTTTTTGTATCACGGCGCGGCCCACCATGAAACCATACAGAGTTATGATTTCTCGATAAACTTGCTTTCCCACTAGGCGGTTAGCCAAAGATGCAATGCAATATGAATGTAAAGTGTTGTTAATTGTGTTCGAAAGGGGATTTTTTTTACACACTAAAGGATTTTAATAATAAACATAATCATCAGGATGAAATGATGACTGCGATGATGAGTCCATTTAGCGGGATAACTGAGCGACTTGATAGATCCTTTTAATTTACGTAATCGTAATGGTCATGGTCAAGCAGATCAACTTTGAAATTTGCAGCTAGTCAGCTTTGAATAGTGGTCAGGAATTAATACAATGTTGTACAACAAAAACTCATCAGTGCAATCATGACGGCATTTGCATGCGTACCCGAAACCCGAAGAACAATTTTTGCATCGATGATTGCGCCCAACGATGAAATTAAATGTTTTAGGTCTACTATCTAAGTATCTAATGGACGACTTTGATAAGGATATGAAAGAAATTTCATAGAATCTGATAATACTAATTATTGTACGTCTCTCCTTCTGGTAGGCATTACGTTTTACGTTCTTTCAGACCGCTGCGCAGAGAAGAATCTCATGTAGGTTGTCAACATACGCCATGCATCATGATGAGACAACTCTGGCAAATGCAAGGTCAAAAGGGCTTGCTCATCGTATAGCGTATTTGTTGTAAATACTTGTTTCGTTTTCTATGTAAAAAAATGTTCTCCGATATATACATATATATATATGCAGGCGTGATAATCTAGTATAAAGAAACATTGTTGACGAAAACATGTGGGTATTACTTTGTTGTGTACCTATTTCACTACAAACATATTTCAGTTCAAAGTGGTCGAATTCAATTCAATAAGCCATGGAATACATGTACGTATCTGTATACAAAATTGCATTCCTATCGGAACACTCACGTTTTACTAGATTTTTTTTGAGTGGCTAGCTTACTAGTTGCTTGAGCTGCATGGCATTGTTTTGTGAAAACGATTATTACAACGAGTCAAAGAAAGACGAAGAAGTTATCTCTCTGCCCATAGGGCTTCTTTATTTCATTCCAAGAGCAAGATGCGATGAGCATCTTCATTTTTTCGTCTCTTGTGAATACCATGTTTTCCTTGCAGTGTTAGTTATAATCTATTGGACAGTTTGAAAAAGCAAAGATGATAGATATAGTGTGAGTGTATATCGACACTACATGTATACAAAGAAAATATATTGTAAGCAGGCTTAGCATGAATGGTTTAAAGGACAAAGTAGCCATTTATTTTCAACTTTTGTTCGTCCTTCCTTTGCCTTGCTCCTTGTAAGAGAGACTCTTTTCAAGTTTCATCAGGTGGTACAATAACCATGCAAAAGTATGGCTACCTATACTCTTGGCATCACATCACCTTCATGAATTGCAAATGAGGGAAGATAGGAGACGAAAAATTCCAGTTTTCTTTCTTTCGGACTTTTGCATTTGCATTCATATATATACATAGAAAAATAATGGTAAATGTTACCAGCCTAGTGTTGCGTATAATATAAGACAAAATACGTGGTTGTATATACTTTACACATGATAGTTTTTTTGTGGGAGATTGATACTCAGAAAAACATTCCTTTAAGATTCAGGTGGCATACTTTGAGTGTATGTATGTGTAATTGTGTATAATATTCAATATTAATTCAAAACAGGCATTCAAACTCACTCTGAGCAGTCATTCCAGGTGAGATTGAGTGTTGCTAACTCTTTTTCGTAAAAGGGCTCAGACTGATTATGAGCACAACAGCAAAGTATGCGTAGTATTTTTTGAGCATATGATTTACATCCCGGTAGATTCTCATATACCTGGTATTTCTATGATACTTGTAAAATTCAACTCACAGTTGAGTGGATACCTGAAAATCCTGCTGAATTTTTCTCAACAATCATTTCCATCATCGTGTAGAATTTCTTGCTGAATAGTTTCTCTCAAAGGTCAAACATTTTCAGGATTTCGGCACAGCTTTTAATTGTAGAGAAGAGTCAAGTGAGTCTTCTTAAGTAGACTGAGGGGATCTACTGCAGGTTTCAATTAGCATAATGGCAGCTACATATACATAATTTACTTCATTAGGCAGTTGAATGGATCGTGATAAGTAACAATCACGTTGCAAAATTCCTGTATAAGTGAGTTATAAATATCAGTTGTTTGAGAATTCATGTGTAATTAATTTTTCTCCTTTACTTACTCCAAACTACAAGGATTTGCATAATTACGAAATTTACATATGCCTTCTCTTAACGTTTTTGCATATCATTAACATGTGAGTATAGATTACCAGACTCTTTTTCCAGTCTATGAATTCTTTCAAGACGTTAGACACAATAGAACTCGTTGTTCTTATGTAAATGGGATGAACATTGGAGAAAGTACAGTAAAACGAATACAGTTAAAGTGCGAATGTGCATGCATGAATTTTCTGTTGATTTAACAGCACCTAACCTCAATTTGTGTATCAGCCAGGAAAATAAAAACCTAAAAAGAACCCCAACCAAGCAAGGCACTAACTCATTTCTCATGGGATGGGAATCACGATCGGGATACTTTTTAATTTATTTATGGCTAATGTAGTTAGTGTTGATGTAGCTTCCACTTTACTGTAGTTGTCACAATCATATGTGTGCTCAAGGATGTGCGTTAGCTTTTACCATCTTTGACATTTTGGTAGATATAAATATGTATTTAAATATACTTTATACCAACCAATGCATGTTGATCGTAGAGTGACAATTTTCAGACGGTATGAACTAAGAACCAGCTACCGCAACACAATTTATTTTGCATTTCTAGCACCTATGAAATGATTTTTATTTCGAAAGCGTACACACTTACAGTTGATTAAATGCTTCCAACCGCAAACGTACACACTTTATCCAGAAACTGTAGCTGACTACTTATCTTCATCCATAGTGGCACAGTATTTTATTCCCAGATTTTAATTCATTAAAATTAAAAGGATTCGTTGACAGCTGACAAGACCATTGCTTGATGGCGTTTTTACCTCGACAAACAAAGGTTGGTTATCAAAATTCGTTTAGAGATATCCTCTTTGTACGTTTGAAGTCAACCAGTTCAGCAATGATCTTCATCTCATTCATTGTCAGCTAGAGCTAGGAAACGGGTCTTAAACGGTTTTTTCTCTTCTTATGTCAAGATTTTTCCAAAAAGATTTATGTGCAGCACAGCACCTTCCTTGATGTACGTTACACAGTCAGATAGGGGGAAGCAACGAGGGACAATTGCCAAAACTGAATCGTTTATCAACAACGCGTTTCTACTCCTTTGCATAATGTTGTATTCGCGTATTTAAGTAATTCCGGTCTGTTGAGCGAACTTCATGTGAATGAGAGGGGATGCATCAGTTTGGCTTGAATGAAAAAAGATTCATATTCAAGTGCGGGTTTTGCAAAATATATATTTTTTATCCTGTTGTTATTTCCAAGGGAAAAAATTGAGTTAGGCCACACCTTGGTCATTGAGCATGACAGGATGATATATTCGTGTATCGTTATTGTAAACCAAGCTCTGAACATGCACTCACACACACACATGTGAAATGCTGCAGTATGAATACTACATCGCATTGTGCATTTTTGCCTGGTTGAGTTATAAAGCCAAAATGAACTGTCTGTTTACATCTCATATCAAGGAAGCGACTACTTCACAGCGCAAATTTGATTTTGAGGACCAACCAGATGCAAAATCTTGGAGAGTTAGTGTTTTGGCTGGTTTATAACGAAAACAAGAGCCATAAATATATCAAAAAGTCAATATAAAATTGCTGGTGCGTGTAGACATGCAAAAGGCAAGCCTGATATTTCTGCACGTAAAAATTCCCCATCCTTCTCTTGATGTAGTGTCTTTGGTATTTCACGCTATGCAATTGCAATAGTAAGACCAGAAATTGAATCCCACGATGTTGCGTATAATATAGCTGAAATTAAAAATGCATGCATAGTTTTGACCGATAATTGGTGCAATGTCACTGACTGTCAGAAGATTTTCGGACATAGCATGTCCAACTGGTGTGGGTGGGGTAGATTTTACAAAGCAGTGATTTTTTCCCAACTAGAATAATATCACAAAAATCGATGTGCATGTGAACATTCAGATAACATTTTTATCCCAACATATCTTGTGCACACACCGGAGTTCTTTATTCCCTAGAATATAATCAAAGTATATTGAAAGGTGTAGGAACTTCCTCGAAAATCAAATGGAAGCCTGCATAAATCTGTTTATATTGAAAACTCACTTGCCCTGATTCTTGCACATTATATAATCATAATTGATCTCCCCTTGACATGACTGGTGCTATGTGGTTTTTGAAATGGTAAGAAAAGAAGACTCATAGAGAGTATTTTTAAGTACCTTATAGTTCGCCATGATGCGCACAAAGTAAAAAGTAATAATTGGTAAATTACTGGTGAGAAACGTTTTAGTTTGTTATAATGGCGTAGACCGAGAATTACTTGTTGGTGTGCTGTATATTATCATCGACATCAATAATTTTATCTTCAGTTAGATCCAATGCTGAATGTTGAGTAATAGCAGAAGGAAAACCGATACAATAACACCAATACCAGCCCAATCTGCCATTCCATAAAAAATCATCTAATAGCATCTAATACTCCTTTCCTTCTGAGAATGTATGAAGGATTTTTTATATATATTTGATACATAATCTCATCAACCAAGTCATCGGACCTGTGTTATTGCCTTAGTATTAGTGCCACTGGCAGTGTTTCGATTAAGGATGCTGCTACTGCTTCGCTTAAAACCAACTGCCCGTCCCAGTGTTACTTTTTTTCAAAGTTATTAAAGCCAGCTGACAAGTGTATCCTTCTAGTCCTGAGCTACGCAGTTGCACTAGAGCCTTTTTCTCTAGGCTAACTGTAGTTTTGCACGGATCTTTTAAATAGATGAGGTTTTTAGCGAGTCGAGAGGACTACATTTTTGCTTTACTTGCTACTTTGCAGTAAACGTTAGGTAATAATGCTGTAAAAGTATGCAGACAACTCACGTTGTCGATGATGGAATTGAAAGGCAGGTCCGAGAGTAGTTAACACAGAAAAAACTCACACAAGGTAAAAAAAAAGTTAATCATCTGAAAAGCCATTCCATTCACAACCAACGCAATGAAAACTGAATGACAGCCAATTTCCCATATGAACATGTTATCTATGCCTGTACGCACGTTAAAAAAATTGCTGATAAATGCAACGGCACCCTCGTCGACACAAAATCTGCAGTATCAGCATTACCTATCCACTTTTATAACTTTAGCAGGAGTTACAAATTAAAGGAAGGTGGAAGGAGGACGAACTCTACCACTTTTTGTCGATTTTTTTTGTTTTGCTCGTCAATAGTTTTATGGACCATTTGCAAAGGAAAAAATTATTTACTGTCTGGTTGAATCACCATAAGATACCAGTGTGGATTTTGAAGAGACAATAGCTGTAGTACCACATGCACAGGTTGAGACGAATGAGAGTGCAGTTATAATGATGGCAAATTGATCAACTTGTAGTGTAGCCGCTTTCAACCATTAGGATTAACAGCGCTAATTTTTGTGGTGCCAACAAATGATTGAATAATGTGGATGATGTGTGTCATGTGATAGCTAAATAGATTGAAGATGGAATGGATTTTAGAAGAAATGATGAAGATCTGATCGAGTTCCTATTGACTAAATATTTTTTGTTGTTAACTTCCTTCCTTATTATTGGGGCTTCCTCCTATTGACCCCCGCCTAATTGACGTGCTATTTGTCGCAAATTGTATGTAATAAAGTGTAAGTCCACAAGTTGGAGTTCATTGATCAGAGATCAGAAAATGTATTTACTGGCTATCAATAGAGAAATTAAATTCGATAGAGAAAGCGTCAGCTTAAATGATGGCATTGTTGTTAATGGAACCACCTCCAATCTTTTGCGAGCTACCTCCATCTCCATGAGACAATCGTGTATCCTCCATAAATTTTTACATCCAGCCTTGCTCAAAGCTGATGCAGCAGGGTTCATTAACAGTTTCACACAACATTAAGATTGGTTATATTGTTAAATAATATTTTTGCGCTTAAGTAGCTCAAGAATGATGGTCAGACTGTGGAAAATGCGGATAATGAGAAATGAGAGGAAAGTTACGTGTATGTTGTTCAGTCCAAACACAACTCCTTAACAACTAGCAGAACCGTTCTGAAATGATCTAATCACTCTGTAGGAAAATTAACATGGCATTGTGTACAACCCCATGATCTTGCGGTGATGGTTACTCTTTCCAGAAAGAAAGCAAATGCACATATATCCCTACGTACTACAATCACAAGTAGATAAGTATTAAGGAATGATTATAGAAAGTCGATGATACGAGCGTTTCCTACTTTACCACTTGAAACATAGGCATAGGTAATGCATAGGTCCATGACTTCTGAAGCGTGGAATGCACCAATTTAGAACATAGCTATGCTGGCACAACAAATTACCGTCAGTCAGGTTCACCGGTGCAAAGATACGCATAAAACTCTACTTTTTATACTTCACTTTATACATTTAAAAAATTCTTTTGAAGATTTTTTTACATTACTCCATGTTGCGGTTTCTTCCAACATCCGTTTATATTGCGCTCTGGATTTTTTCCTTATCTCGCAACCACACCTTACCTAAGCATTATCCTAACGATATGAATGATGAAATTGCCTAAAGTTTCCATTTGAGAAGCAAAGGCTTTTTACGAGTATCACCGCCGTCATCGTTAAAGAGAAAAAAAGTGTGATTGGGTCTTTTCTTCATGTATATGGGTAGTACTGGTGTCGCTCTGACAATTTTGCCATCTCCCTTTTAAACCACGAAAGGTTTTTTTTTACCGCTGTCATCATCTCCTTTCTTACTCATTTCCATTCGTCTGTCTTTCCACTTCCACTATTGTTGTAAAACTGTAAATTGCAGTCATTCCATGCCAAGTAGTAAGTATCATTATGGTAGCGTAAAACAACATATCACCATCACCATATCTCATAATATTTTGTGCCTGGAGCGAGCAAGTAAAGTGGCAAGCTATTTTGAAAGGTAAGCCAGGGCTCTGAATTTTCATGAAGGAGTGACGGATCAAAAATGGAAAAATGGGAAGGAACTGGGAAAATAATGTTTCTTTATCTCCTCACATACAAAGGTTGGGTGCGCCGTCAAATATGATAGGGATTTCAGTTGTTGATGATTTCAGCGCATATCGCAGTAAAAACTGTCTATATAGTTTATGATAGAAGTGATAATATGCATAAAAGGGGATGCGGCAAGGTCTTCATGGATCATCTTCACGATTAGCCGTTCATTTTATTCACACATAAAAATGCTAACTAGAAAGGAGAAACTTAGAGGATAACATCTTTAGTTTAAGTCGAAGCCATAGAATGAAAACAGATAATCAAATATTTAATGGAATACATTTAGGGAAGTTAGATACATGGTGAGGAACGATAGGATCGTGTCTAAATGGCGTAAAGCGCAGCAAAGAGAATTGAATAATTTTGCGGATTACGTAGTCCACGAGTAATAAAACTCCTCAAGAAGCATGTTCCTGGCTAGTTTTAATATAGCAGGAGAGGCACAAAGTTGATTTGCATAAATACGGCATTGTTACTTTTTATAAAAACGCTAGATCGAGTAGGCTCGGCAAGGTTGGATTCTTGTACAATTTTTGGTTGATGCGTAAAAATGACATCATTTGTTATACGTCTTGTGTGAAAGGGTAACAATAACGGCTAGAAAAAATTCGTGTTTCATACAACTAGTAAAAGTGACAGGTTAAGTAAAGACAGACAGACAGGCTACACACGTGTTGTCGTTGCAGTCGCTTTCAGTTACATTCCTTGTGTTCTGTAACGTATTCGTGAATATACAGGAACCAAAGGTATAAATAAGTGACTCGTATGGTATGCTGTACTGTGTGAATTTGATGTCTTTTTCTTATAAGATATGACAAGTGCAAACCTGGAAATTGTCACCGTGTGTTTTTGCTCATACCGTCAAGTTTTGATTACCAACTGGTGTTGATGCTTCAACGACACTTCACCTGGCCTTTTATGGGTATCGTAATGGGAATAAAAACTATGTCTGTGTTTGACTCTTACGGAATATATGTATGCATTTATTAGGAAGGTTATAGCTTAACCATTCTTAAAAAACTATTTTATTCCATCTTTGCTAATAAAGACGAAAACAATCGTCCTACAATGTGTTTTACGACATGCTGACAATACACATTGCTACCAAACAAGACTGCTTGTGTGTGACATTAAATATCCTTATTAAATATACAGAATTTTAAAACGAAACCCCGTTACAAAAATATTTTTCTGTTGTAAAAATTCTCCTGAAGAGGACAAAGGTATTTGTCGAAAGCTCGAGTAAAAACATTTTTTATATTATCAGCCATGAGTACTGAAGAAAACTTAAATTTAAAAAGAAATAGATTTTTAAATACAAGTTTCACACTGTGGCCGTTACTTGTATTTAAACAAAACTTTATACGTATTTATACAACAAAAGCTCCAGTTATATAAATAATAAAACAACCTAAAAAAAACCGAAAATGACAAACTATATATACTTAAACGATGTTCAAAAATTTAGCGAAGAGCAATTTCTTACGATAAAATCATAAAACCGGCTAAAGATTACAATAAGTTCCAGTAGTCTATTGTGATCACAGACAGTAATCAAAAGGACAGGTGCGAACAATCTCCTAATCCTAACATGATTGCGTGTAGCTCATTTTTACTCAAACGATACCGGCTACCTGGCTTACTTTATTCAGTAGAACACTTTCCTCTTGTGGCTTGTTGTTCCGTGCAACCATAATGATCATCCGTCGCTCTCATTTTCGTCTTTAGTCAACCACCACACGATTTCAATTCATTACCTTCTAGACACTTCGTTCACTATTAGGCATTCCTGCGCTTTAGGAAGTCCTATGGATTTGAAAACGAAAGATAGATAGGTATATGTATATGTATGTACATGTATACCATCACCCCAGCCAGCGTCGCTCAACTCGGTGTATCACCATTCTGTGGGACTGCTTTTTCCTCATTGAATGCAACATCGCTGATGATTCCTATGAGCAAGTTGGAGATGATACTGAAAGTGATGATGATGCACCCTTCTCCTCGCTCTCACAGCGTGCATCTTCCTTCACGATCACACTTTTTGTGATGTAGTCCTTTCCGTACACACTTTACGTGTGGAGTTTACCTTGCATTTGCATTTACCTGTGTCATAGCCGAAAGCATCATCCTCGAAAATCGTGATTAGTTTGTTACTGATTTTTGTGAGACACGAGAAAAAAGGAGATTTTTTCGTTTATGAGCACTCTTTTTTATGTATTTTATTTTGTTTGGCCAACGGCTATTAGGTATATACGTCAATGGAAATTGTATGGAGTAGTTTTGATGTAAAAAGGAGTCGGAGTCTCTTTCCCCAGCTGTATTGGATCCTCAGCGTGTAGTATCAAATAAACAACTTTTAGAATGATGGAATGGGGCTCACCACAAGAAAAGAAAGAAGAAGAATAGCGAAATGGCATGCACAGCTATTCATCAGCTCTCTATTCTTCTTGTTTTGTTTGTTGCTTGTAATAAGTATTGTATACAAACAGTGAGGTACAGTTGATGGCATGGACGAGTGTGATGATGTTGATGATATTCCACTATTCCAGCAATAATGAAGGCATGATGATAATAATATGTAATCAACTATTTCAAGGATAAGAGGCTGACTGACTCCTTACTACATCATCTGTACATATTTTTGGTTGTTGGTACTGTAGACATTACTATATACATATTCTTAGAATGTGTTTTTCTCCTTTATTCTTGTGGTAAACTAAAACACCCGATGCCAAAGCAAGACAAAGCAGTGGTGTAATGAAATTCTTCATTTTTTCTGTTAAAATTTGAGTTCCATGAGTGTCAAAATAAGATATACAAGAAACGGTTGCATTTAAGTCCTGAAAATGTAATATTAGGCGTATATTTTGCAAGTATGTTTTTGTCGATGTTTCATTGAAGTAAAAAGATTTTGCGAATTCTTCGGATTGAGTGTGCTTATACAATGGCAACATTTTGAAATATGTTCAAAATTATGGTTGATGAAACCAGCATCGATGGACTAGCTTTTCGATCCTGTATACTTACAAGGTCAAACGTCAGATACCAAGTTAAGGCCGTCTTTCTTGAGAAATGGACAATATCACTTTTCTCGACAGCCAGCCCAACCAATTTACAAACTGCTTTTGTCTGACTGCTTTATTACATCGTCAGTTTCATAGGTAGGAACAGCTTGGTACCGATGGATTGTGTATTCGACGTATCAAATGTAGCTATTTGACTGTACGTTTAAATTGGTCCATGTAGTACTAACTGCAACGTACTATAAGAAACCCCTTTATATTTATAACCAGCCATTCAAGGCAAATCAGACAAAGTATGAATGATTTTATCGGACCTTCGATAAAATCTGGAGTCGACTGGAGACGGTATTTAATTTGATATTGTTACGTTTTAAACGCTGCATGTGTGGCACTCGTTGCTTTTTCAAACTGATCCTTGGTTTATTGTTTAAAATCAAGATTAAGATAGTTTGAAGGGTTTACACAAGACGCTTTTATGTATCAACCAAAAAAAGTGGAAATAATATTCATCCATTGCTTTTGACAACAGATTGACTTCATGTATTCCTATCTGTCAGTAAGATGAGAGAATTAACCTGATGATTAAAACACTGAACGGTTCATCGTTGTATAGCTGTTCAGAGCAGTTCCTGAATCACGCAGTAAATCACGGATCACCGAAATTTAACTTGGGTTGCGATCGGAATATATATGGAATATACAGATGTCTCACTTGTCCCTGCCCAAAATCATATAACGTCTTCTTATGTAGGTCATCTAAAGCATCCATTGGACTGGAAGTCTGTAAAGAATGTTTTGATAGTACGGCAGTAGGAAGGGTGAAAATTTAGGAGCTAGATTCTTGAAAATAATTGCTTTTCGTGAAAGTTGAGAAAAATAACTGGAGTCTTTTGTAAAAGGATGCATGATGTAATACATCATGTAAATTAAAAGTGGACAACCAAGCGTGTATCGCTCTCTTTGTCTTGATTCATGGAGAACACGCAATGTATGCGACATGCATAACAGAACAGCAAATTTTCGTCGTATTACAACCTTCTCAACAAAGCCGTAAGTGTTCATTATCAATTCAAGAACAATACATGGACCATCAAGCTTTTTTTATAACTGAACAAAATTCTTCACATAAAAAACAAACCGAATTAATTTGCTGTAAATGCTTGAGGAAAACAACATACTTACTTTCATACATAGTCAAGCACTACACTAAATATATGATAAAACATTCTTGTAAAGCTACATGAGCAAATTACTAGAAAAACAAATACTGCACGAGTTAATGAATTGTGCAGATTTTTGCTCGCAGTAATGCATGTAAATACACTGGACTGGAACCATAAAGTGCGCTTTTTTATCAACAATATATTATTGTGTTGGTGTGAGCCATATGAATGTTTAGTTTACATACAGATACACATGCCTAATTTTTTAATCACGTAATACACTATTCTTGGTCATCATTTTTATTTAGGTATGTAGGTTTCATGCTCACTACCAGTCTGCCTGCATTCCTTAAGTAATCAACCAAGGTCAGCTGTCTTTTTAACCAGTTTTTACTACCAATATACTTCACTATATTGGTCATAATATGCTGGCCTGTTAAGCTTACAAAAGCTTGGGGAAAAAACTGATCATAATGGTATGCTAATAGTGTGCACCCCTGACTAATGAAAATGAAGAAGACACCGAGGGGAACATATTAACATGAATGAGCACAATACGTTTGATATTATCATCACATGTCATCATCATGGAAGATGAGAATCAGGTGAATACAAACAACTCAATGTTTTTTAAAAGAAATTGTATTTCTTTCTTGAGGATGTCGTCAGTAGAACATGTCATTGGTGTCAGGTACGGAAAGCGTCAGGTCTGAATGACACCATCAGAAGGAAAACTGGAGGTGTTTCCGTGACTTGTTTGAGAACTTCATAAAATAAAATAAAATAACTAATAAACTCAAAATTCGTCATTCGTCCACGTCCTGAAACAAGCTATTTTTCCCTCGACGTTCTTTTATCCAGGACCTCGAATGTAAATGACAACATATAGCATATTTATTTTGGTTGGACTGGTTAGACGTTACATTCTCGTTGAGTTTGCTCGTTTTGTGTTGTTCATTCAAATGGATGCTCATGGATTCAAGTTTCAGTGCTCATGTATTTCGCAAGTAATAATAATCATTTCAATTTTTGTCACTTGAAAAGCAAAAATGGAACAATGAAGAACACTCCTTCAAATTTGTCATCGCTCGTTATACAGTAGTAAAAATTGTAATGAATTCTATTGTACTGAAGATAAGTCATGCGATTTGTTTATAATTTTGTGTACACGTTATACTTTTTTGCTTTCCTCCATATTATTGCTTTTTACATTTTATGATCACTTGATCTTGAATTCAAGATAGGATCGAGAGGATGACTTATAAAAATAGATACAAACATACTTACGTACATTACCGAGCTTTGACGCTATGCAATGTATGATGTTTATACCTTTTTTCTGCAAGTAACGATTAAACAGCGATTTTTACTCACATCCTTTGTGTCTCATTTTTGGATGAATGATGATTTGATGATGCCTTGCCTGTCATGACTTAAGTTTTGCATATCTTGTTAACGTATTATTTGCTATGTATGTAGACCTTGACAATATGCTGAATGCTGTATTGATTGGAAAAAGTGCAACTGTACATGAACAAATTGATTTTACTTGGACATTCGCTACGTTTACATTATGCACCACAAAAGTGGGCCCAACGTCAAGTGAATGAATGTTGAGAATGTTTATGGGTAATATCTTGCACACAGGTAGAAAGATATATTTTTATAAGATTCACAACACCGTCGGGTTCACCTTTTGCCCTTGTCTTTTCTCACTCTCACAAAGCAGATTATTTAGCTCAACTAAATAAGCAAAAAATAGAGTTGTGCATGGGTAATGCGATTTTTACGACTTGCATAACGAACTGGAAAAGTGACATAAACCAAGTCCTTTTTATGCAGTTTTATACAGAGCAAAAGTAAGGGATTTTGATATAACACATATATATTCTTTTTAGGGAGAATAATATAAAGCACTACATATATACAAATATTTAGCATTACGAAATGCATACTTTCCAAACATTTTTGTGCGAAATTATTAAGTTCCAACTGATTGAAGTCGCTGACGCTCAAAAACAGAACGTGGATAGTGCATGGTAAATTAAATGACGTGTGGTGCGAGGGAGTGCGAAGGACGAGCAGCGCAGAGTTACTAACTATAATATTATATCAGCCTAAATGTTATCTAGGATTTTGATCGGAATTTTTCTTTGGGATTTCTTTCAAGTTAAGCTCTCTCAATCTACCACTGTTAAATTACCTGGACTTTTAGATTATATGTGTAGCTTACTAGCTATATGCAGCTGCATTGACAAAAATTCTTGTGAATTTTCCTCCAGCGTAAGCTATGTATAGCCATATAGTCTGTTTCAAATGAGCGTTTCAACCAGCTAATAAAGTGCTAGATTTCTTAAAGGAAACTACATTTGTAAAAAATGCAAGTGTCAAACATTTCAACATTTCCCTTTCAGCAAGTTACTCATGAATGACGTATATCCCTATTTTAGGCTTTATAGTTAACACATTGACCTTGATGATACAACCGTGCTCGTTGGAGAGCTGAAAGCCGTCCAGTTTTTCTCATAATAGCCGTGATAGAACGTTCATCAGAAACGCATATTGTGCAAAGTAGAAACACAACAGACTTTTCTTGTGCCAGGCACCACATGTCAGCATGAATGGAAAGCTTTCAAATCAAGATGTACACTATTTTTATTGTTTGCTGTCTAAATGTGGGAAGGGGAGCCGAAAATCTTATGAGTAATGGAATTCTCCAGATTTGGAGTATCTGCTTCATTAGCAACGTATACCTCCCCATTTCTCTGTAGCCTTGAAAATGGATTTAAATGGGACTGTAGACATATAATTCAATCATTAGGGCAGGCGTAATAACTTGTCTTTCCTAATTTGCTCCCGTTGAAATTTAAATCCGACAACTTTATGGTGTTTGCTCAGGCAAAGTCAAGATCGTATAGGTATGGAAGGAAAGGCAGCATTTCAAGTTAACGCAATTTCAACCCGTGGAATGAAAGCTTGGAGTAATTATAGAAAGAAATTGGATTATCTCTTCTAGAACTCATTTCGCGTGTTTTTGTTTCCAATTTTATCTCTACGCTTCGAATTATCTCATTGCATCTGATTTTCATTTCGGGTCTGAAGACGGGCATTCATAAAGACATTTGCAATTCTATTTCATTTCATCTCTTCCATCGTAATTTTGTTGCAACATATCAGAACTTCCATCAAAGGGAGTATATTTGGGTGATCTATAAAGTTTGAGGTTGCATGATCATGATACGGCAGACAATGCACGTACATGATTCATTGGTTGATTCGATTAGCAAGATATTCTATAGAAACTGGACTTGTCCACCTTGCCTAGCTGGTCTCTCATATTCGTGTAGGAGGGAGAATACCCTTGAATCGACATTATAACAAATGAGTTAAGCTTAGAAAGATGGCAGAAAAGAACAGGTGTACTTTCCCTTAAGGAAAATTTGACACGCAAGACAGCGATATGTATTTCATAGTGTCTTTCTCTATAATCTTTGTTTAGTATGTACGCAGCTAAATCTATGGTTTAATATGTATAAAACAAATCCTACAAAGGCCATTAGAAATGTGGACACGCAGAAAAATTCTACAAAATTGAAAATCTGTGTCAGTATGACTTGGATGTAATTATTGTGAAATCATTAAATCCAGAAAAAAATTAGTTCTTTGAAATTCTTTAGTGTCGAAAGTGAATTGCATGTTGCAAGTAGAATAGAACCCGGTCTTCGAAAATACACCTTTAGGTTTTTTCCTACAATTAACAGTTTTATGGAAAGATTAATTGAAATTTGAAATTAGCAAGGAGGAAAATGAAAGAATATAATTCTGTGTTAATAACAAGCTTTAAAATTTACCATTTTTTGCAACAATCAAAAAGAAATTAATTGCTAGTTGAGCATAGTTTACCTAATTTCTCAAACGATGATAATAATGCTTCCTTTCTCATGACTTGCTATAGCTTGTATTCTCACTTTTTAAAATCTCGCACGCACAGCAGCCATTTACAACTCAATTTTTTCGTTCGCTGAAATCATCATTATCACTTTCATTTGTACAGCCTGTCACTAACGCAATACTTGTCATTTTGGTATACCCAGATAATTTTCCTGAGCATCACTGTCACAGTTTACAAAAACTTCCTAAGACCATTCGGCGTTGTGTATTTTTCTATGAGAAGTGTTAGAAGTAACAAAATATATCCCTTTTATTTTTACTTTTTGCCACTATGCGAAACAGTGAGTTGTTAAAATGTGGTTATTATCATTGCTTAAAATTTTCCTTTTGCAATTTCAAGCCTGAAACTGAAATCTGTCAGAAATATACATTAAATCATAATACACTACACTATTATTAATATTTCATCCATTCTCTTCCTTTCAAATTGTCAGCTATCGGTGGAATGTTATAAGAAAGAGATCCATTGCAGAAGACAAATTGTCAGGGTTGAATTGAAAATGTGTGATGAAAACAAAATCAGAGAAAAAATTATTTGAGGAGGCGTTTACTGTCATAAAACCATTGTTGTTTTATGATTATTGCAGCTAATATCTAGTGTTTGATGAAAAATAACAGCAAGTTATGCAGGGATGCATGCAGAGCTCCTCACTCCTCACATGTTATCTGCAAGAAAGTGTATAGTCAAGTGAAAGAATGATGTGATGATGATCATCATCATCATTATGACGAATAATATCGCCAAATCATGACCAACTTGTAATTCATTTCATTGCAAATGCATAATAACACTATTTACTGCACCCCAGCCAGCCACAAAGAATGACACAGACAGACAATAATAATAATGCATGGAGGAGATAAATACAACAATGAAATAGTCATAATGCCTTTTACACGCATTAATGCAATATCCTCTGTGAATCTAAAGTATATTATTTTATACGCTCATCCTCAACTTTATATTTTTTTCTCCACAGGCTCAGGACTCCATAACTTGGTAATAGTAGAAGATGGAGGTGGGACCGGTGGGGGTGGAGATGGCAAAGCGTTTTCATACGACAATCCAGGATTTATTGATGACTCCACGGATGGAAAAAGTAAGTTGGACAATTTTACACTTTGTATAATTTTCTGTAGAATTCACCAAAAAATAAATCCGGATCAGTTGTATCATCTATCAAGTTATCATACCATAAAATTCCAAAACTGGCCGAAAATCGTTCTGGTATGTGTGGGGTGCATACCATTGTAGGTTATGGATATTATGAATAACTCCGGCAGCTAGTTTTTCTTGAATATTAAGAAAATTTATTATTAAGTGTCTCGAATGAGCACTAAATCGTAGGAACACACTGAAATAGGAACATAATTTAACCACAATATATTGTGTTTTGTGGAGCGGAGGGATGCACTAATACATCCCCTGCGAGAATACTAAAGAATCAGTAAAAGGATTACGTCGCCGAGGGCTGGTTAACTTTATGAATCAGTGGATCAAGTATTTTTTCTACCCATATTTTCTATGGCCAACAACACGTTGTGACGCTTTCAGATGATACATCAACTACATTTGACAACAATCCCTGTAAGTTGAACAAAGAGAGTAAGGAAGGATTGCATTTGGAAGGGAATAACTCCTTGGTGCACACACATAAACTGAAAGAATTTTCACTCTAGATGAAGATTTACAAGAATTATGTGGGGAAAGGAACTTGTTGCGTTGTGCTCAAAAGTAGTACCAGCACCAATGCCGTATCGTGTTGGCATTATTATACGTATTATTCAACCATTGAGGCTGAAAACATTCATAAATTCCTACGTTATGTGAATAATTATTTTGATTCAACTAGAAATGGGTTTGGCCACCATCTTACTGGGCTGGTCGTACAATAATCCTACCATTTTATTGCTATAAGCTACGTACTGTACATACATATATGAGTGCAGGCAGATACATTTAAAGTTCGATTAAAGAGCAGCTATGAGGCGCAAGTAATAAATATACAATAGAAAACACAATTCTATATGTATATGTTTTTTTATTCACAAGTCGTCATCGTCATCATATCGTTACATTACATCGGGATACGTGACCCCATTGCTTCTAGACATGTTAGAATTAATCGCATCTCTTGTATGTGTAATGTGGAGCATTAATATTCTACTCGAGTTTCTCCCCGTGTGTTCCTCAAACTGATGAAGAGCTTCTCTTTAAGCAATGTTGTATTAAATAGTAAATACCACAAAGGAGGTGATATAATGGAAGATTCTTATAATAAATTTCTAATTAAAATATTTTTGGGTAATTGGATGTCCCGCTATACAACAGTAGACGAAAAGGAAGGAGGAAAATCGTTGATGATTTGTACGCAATTAAAAATTCATATAATGATTTTTTCTTAACGTTCATGTACAACGCAACGAGGTAGTTTATGATATGCTACTGAGGTCAGGTCTGGATAAATGATGATAACGATATGACGTCGGTCGATATAATTTTGCACTTGAAATCAAATACCACATTATATCATAAAAATGCTGCAAAATCTATATATTGAGACTATTTTCACTTCCCTTGAGTCATATAGTTTATGAGAGTATAAATTTTCAAATGCTGAGGTGTGTCCATCAAATCGCCATCTTTGAAGATGATCACAGGGGTAATTACGAAGTAATAAAATCAGCATTGGATAAACTGTCTGCCTGTCTGCATCCATCCACGGAGTGCTGAAAGTTTTTTCACCATATTTCTCACCACAACCACGTCCACTCACCATGCATATAGTGAAAACAAGCTGCGTGGATAGACAAGATAAGTAGACAATCGGTGTCAGCCAGCCAACAAGTCGCTTATTATTACAGTTTACACACACCTCTGAAAGCTAGTATTCCTAAAAATCCATATTGTTTCATCATCTTCACATCAAAATTAAGAAAGTTTGATACATGTCATAGGAAACGTTTATGTGACTTTATTTGTATACTATAATACCCACGATATGAGCTCGTCGCTTTTTTACCTTTTATTCACACCATGGCGGCTACCAAAAGATTAAGAGTAATCTCTGAGCGAATCCCTACAAAGATCAAAGACGGTCTAAGCATACCTGTCATTTTCCCTAACTAATTAGCCACCATATTTACTCATTTTCTCCTTTCTTATGCCTCCTTCTTCCTCCTCCACATAAAAAGATGAAAAGATTAAGGTTTAAAAATATTCATTAAAAATTCGTCAATGCATCACGATTTTTCCTTTGCTTCTTCCTATCTTCACATAGCCGTGAACATCATATGAGCGAGTATACTATGCACTCTCATTTGAGCAATTAATCAAGACACAGGCAAAGCAAAGGTAATATAATGGCTTATTTTATGATTTAATATGTTTTTAAAAGAAAAAATTGAAGTTTACCAATAGTAATATCTTCTAACTGAAAAAATGTGAAATGCCTAGTGGATATATTTATTACAAATTCATGATGATGCGCTTATTGTAGATATTAAAATATGAAACGGAATAAATTAGCTGTCGAGGTTTGGTGGTGGTTTGAAGTGGAAACTGTCATGTATATTTTCCTAACTGGCCAAAAACCCTTTGGAAAGGAATCGATGTATACGTACGTACTCGTCTGGTCTGTGTTTAGTTTGTAGTGGCAAGTAGAAGATATTGTGCATATGCATGATAATATTATAATAATAGGAAAAATGAGATAAGTTATGGTATATTTGAAAGAGAGTGACAATAAAGGTGGAATTTAAGGGAGAGCCATGAAGATAAGGTCAAAAGGTTAAGGAGTCTTGTTATACCTTTATGATGATTACAATAGGATAATATACAACTTTACATTCCTCAACACCATCCGCACTGCATTACAAATGAGCAGCAAAGGCACGGCATTTGATCGAGGAATGTATACAAAACTGTAGACACACAGACCGTCACTTGTTTCCTGTTAGTTCAAAAAAGCTAACAAGACGTGAGCACATTTTATTTCTCTATTTGTGTGCATTCCACCATTGGCTGATGGAAAGTTAGACATTTGCATGTGAAATGAGATGAAATTTGTTATAAATCCTATATAAGCTTGCACGCATGTATCGGAATGTGAGGTGAGTTGAGCACAGATTTAGCTACAAGGTCAGTGATATGTAAAATCCCTCGGAAAAGGAAAGAATGCACCACATTAATCAGATAAAAACTGAGTGTATTGGCAGAGGTGCATTATCCAATTACCTTGTTGGTAAATGTAATATAGATATTATTACATGGGTTACAACTTTAAAATGTAAGTTCTCCGTTGTAATGTTTCCACTAACCGGGATAAATCTCATAGTCAGGGTTTATATCGCTTAGAAAAGCAAATTGCACTATTCCTTCATAGTTCCATATCGTTTACCTGGTGTATTTATGACGACGGGTGTTTTACACCAAGATAGAATCAAGTTTTCTTCAAAACAAGAGTGAAGAGATGCCACCAAAATCAAGGTGCTAGTATACAAGTTGTGCATATGTATTACATTTATTTCGCAGTTTAGAGGATAATGTGCTGCAGTTAGGATTGTTTGCTGCGTTCACTTTACTTTCCTCCAAAAGCCATGTTTCGCTCAAGCGTCTCCTCGTTGTCGTGCGTGCTAGTGGAGGAAGGTAATTGTGTCAGTAAGGTAACGAGAGTAAAGGAAAGTCATAATAATATTCGTAATGGATATAATAACCAAGTCGTATATTTCCATTAGAAGCATCTCAATTTGGACTCGGTGTGTGTGGTGCATGCTGCATGTCCGTTTGTATGAGAGATGGACTGCATATATTTCAGGGAAATCTAATCTTCAAAATGTAAAGTGTAAGATCATGGTGTACTACTGTTATCTGTAATGCTTGGAGTGCATGTGCAGGGGTAAGAAGACTTTTTGTTAAGACAACTCATTCCATAGATCGCACAAGGTCATCTTCAATAATGTATCCCTTCACCGTACAGCTTTTGGAGTTGAAGACCCCGTAAAAAGATATGGTGACTAATGAAGGGTAAATGAGTGTTATTGAGAGACAAGTGTAGAGAATGTAAAATTTATGAAAGAACATTGCTACGAGGTTGTGATGAACAGTTTTCTACTTAAAATATCCATAAGAATGTCTATTTTTTCAATTAAGCTCAGACATGTTTCCTTTAAAACTCTCTTATTTTTAGTCGTACTTGTACCATATTTCAGGAGACATATTTATGGCACGATATGTTATCTACTTCTCTTACAGAAATGCTTAAGAGTTTGTACCGTTCTCTGTTTTACAGAAATGAGGCGTAATGATGAAAATTCTTTGGTTCAATTCAGCTGCTAATTGATTTTTGACAATCCTATTGTTTGTGTGCACCACAGTGAAATAATTATATTTATAGAGTGATGTAATATACATTTACCAAACTCAAAGCTTTACTATGCTACCTGCTACGTATATGATGAACAAGTGCTCAAAGAATAAGTTGTTAATTCATGAGTTTTCATGCCTGTAACCGAAGAATGCAACTCACAAACTAATTTTACGCATTCATTTTATGTATGCATGCTTCATATAAAATGATGCGATTAAATGTATTATTAGTCATTGCATTGCTATTTTCTGCGTATTTCGCCGCTAGAAAACGACAAACAAAGAGTCACCATCATTGCATCAGTTGTCTATATTTGTCATTTAAAATATCAAACAATAATCATGATCTTTCCTTGATAGTAAAACTATTGTAAACAGAACTAAACTATGACTTACCCATTCATAGTATAGAATATCCACTTGAAAATGTTTAGAGAGCAATAGTGTTTAATGATGATTTTACTTTATCCTTCCCGGAATCATAAATATGCATTCTAGTACATTGTTTCAGATGTTGTTCAAACCAAAATTTCCGAAAATTACACTATAGGTACAAATGACATTTATGACTGATAAGTGCTCAATGAGTTTAAATGACACAATTATAATCATGTTTAGCAATGGCCAAAAACTGTTCTTAAACTATTTCCTGCTGTATCATTATCGTGTCTTCTAAACTTCTATCTTCTTTAATGAACTTTCTTCTTTCAATTCATCTCTGTCATCAAGAAAACTGTTAAGTGTTATCTCACGACATACTTAGCAAGATTTAAAGATAAATAGAGAACAACAAACTTGTATTACAGTATATTTGCAGTTTAAGATTTTTCTAAGAATTCATTGGCTATACCTTAGCTAAATGAAAGAGAGATGCAATTTAAAACAAATGCAAGTTTTTATCTCATCAGTTATGTGCATGCAAGAAGATTTTCCATTTTCCCTCATTTTAGTGAATAATAATGACACTTGACTTTTTCTGCATACGAAGTATCTCCAAGCCTAATTTCTTGTTTCCATAAATTTTATTTCAAAAACTGGTATTATTAGGGGCTCACCGCATTATAAAGTAAATTTACAAATTCGCCGTGTTCTTTAACATTTAAAAAAACTAAAAATTATAAATTAAAAAATGAAGTCGATGTATTATTTTTTTAAACTATGTTTATGTAAATGTCCATGACCTGGCCCAGTAACGATACTCAGTCAGCGTTATACTTTCACCCCTTAATCTCATCCGTGTTTAATGAAATAGAAATAGTACGTACGTATTTTCCATCGGATTCAGGGTGTCCTATTGGTTATTGGTTAGTTAAGTCTACCCATTTACTGGACATTAGCCCAACATCGAGTCCTGCATAAAAATGAAAGATTTTTTTAAAACGCACTACAAGGATTCAAATATGAGTCAATACAAGCTCTTGAAATCCATTTTGCATACCACAAATAGTTTCGAATTTAATCATCCTGACAGGTCACCCCTCAGCCTGTAGATACATCTACATTTACACACGTTTTCCCCTCTTCTTTTTGATCAAGTTGTTTTAGGAATCAAGGAATCGAGATGCACATGTCCTAGAAGATTTTC
Source organism: Sinodicranocentrus sp. ZH6 (assembly GCA_027743935.1). Lineage (NCBI taxonomy): Eukaryota > Metazoa > Arthropoda > Collembola > Entomobryomorpha > Entomobryidae > Sinodicranocentrus > Sinodicranocentrus sp. ZH6. The sequence continues at coordinate 40,510 of JAHZNA010003576.1, forward strand.
CTTTATCTTCAATCTTTATACTACTTATCAGAATGGTTGTTCAATTGTAAACGTCTTTGAGTGCACGTTTAAATTTTCTTACACTAACGATTAGTATGGTTAGATAACCTCGAAAGATAGCCATTGAAAGGTCCTCAAGTGGTGGTCATGATTAGGGAATATTGAACACAACTGCAATAAGTCACTCCACATTTAAGTAATATTTGTTTACATGATTATCTCGTCGCATAATTGTTATAATCATTTTTAAATCTATGTTTGCATACCATCAAAGCAAGTGTCTTGCAGGACTTGTGTATATAATTATGAAAACCATTAATACTTTCACTTCGGGAGGTTGATGCAATATAAATGGATGCAGCTCCTACACTGAGGTGTGCTAAATTTACCAATGTTTTCATATCGCTCTGTCATGTGTCAATACTTTACTTAGGATTTAATAGTATTAAGATGCATTCGTAATGAATGTTCGATAGTAATTCTTGTGCATGAAGAGCATTACTGATTGAAGGACTCGCCCCAGTTCCCACGGCTTATATATGATTGATCGTAGCTTAACAGTTAAAATGATGACTGAATAATATGAAGGATTTATAGGTGGTTTATATATCAGTAGGATATAAGGAGATTAGTTTTTATAGCATTCCTAGAGATAATATCACTATTACGTCAGGAAGCTACTTCTATCTGACAAAATTCGCTGATCAACTTTATGCTGTCCGTGCAAAATGCGCATTCGCAAGCCTCCTTACTACTCACAGTCAAGTCAGAGAAAGTAAAGTTAATCGATTTACATTTCTTTATTCAGCTTAAAATATCAGCTTCTATGTATAGCAAACTTCATTTATTCACGCACAAACTCCATTATTTTTTAGAGTGACCTTTCTCATCCCAACGATTGTGTACTAATGCTCATAAGAACAAATCCCTCCGGTCTGTCTGATTCACCTATTTAGGAAATTACCCACCACATTCACTTTTTATGTGACCTCCGCCCTTTTTGTAATAGTGGTTCAAAGCATGGTAAACATGTGTATCTACAAGAGTCGACGGTAAAGGTTTTTGTATCCTTTCCCACAAAGGAACTCAATTTCCTTACTTGCAAAACACAAAAACTTGCATCTAATAACAATAAAATGGTTATTATGTTAATGGCCAGCCTATTTGCAATTTTTCCATCAAGAAATTTCGTTTTTTCTTACTTAGTGCATTCCTAGAATGACGAGTCGGTTTGACTTTTTAGTTTGTTCTTTGATCATCAGTAAACTATGGCATGTTATGGATGAGGTCATAACATGACAGCTCCTTCGTATCTACCTACAAAACGAAATGATAGTGGTAGAGTAGGAATACGGTAACCTCAATATTCTTGTGTCTTATCTCAATTGCTGGCTATTTAGTAAATCACGTTTGATTTGATAGCGGTTCAGTTAACGCTATGTAATATCTTTATATGAACTATTATTATTCGCAAGCGTTCTGTAATTTCTCACCTTTTCTTTCCGTGTGTATGTTTTCTTCGCAAATACCCCTTTTAGCTGACACTGGTAAAATGTATTTAATCCTAATAATGACTAGCATGTATTGCATTAGAGCCAACGACAGCGGATTTTTTCTGCATGACTGACTCAAATAACAGTCAAATCACATTTATATATAATCCAAGAGAATTTTGCAGAACGCTTCCATTATACAACTGATATGAGCATTACATTAAACACTACCTATTTACTTCACTTTTCGTTTGTGTTTGTCCACCTTGTCAGTTTCAGTATTTTTAACATCCGGAACTAGCTAATGCTAATGGTGTAGTGAGTATTTTGTGGTAAATATTCTCATGACGTATATTAAAGATTCTTTCATTATTGTCGTAAGATTTCTGTACATAAAAAATCCCATTCTTGCCCTGTTATACACTCAAAGTTTCCCTGTAATTTAAACCACTGTGCAGTGGACTTAGAAGAAAGAGGTATTATTAGGAATAATAATCAAAATTGGTCAGCATTGAACTGTCCATGATATTATGTAATTTTTGTCGGTATATCTTTTGAAATCACACAGATTCCTCCTGTAAGTATACTTTTTCGTACGTTTTTTTCTTCTCTTTTTTGCAATTTTTCATTGCCCGTAGCACTTTAAAAAGTTGTTTACTATAGAGTGGCGTCTGCAAGCGCAATAATTGATTTTTGCTAGCCGGTTACTTTATTTTATGCAATTATCAACCCTTCATATGTGAGCTATGTGCAATGCAAGACCAGGGGATCACACATCGACATTTGGTTGAATTTTCATTTAGATATAAATCGATAAGAATGTTGAATGTACATTGAAATATACGTGTTTTCCAAGAAGGAAGATGTACAAAATGTTATGTCTTCATAGTAAAACCACTCAACCGTTTAAATGAGTATGTACATGTATAGCCCTCCAGCAAATTTGCGAATTTCTTACACTGAAACTTTCTGGCAGGAATGAGACATGAACTTAAAAAATCTATGTAGTAATTACAGTAATTGAGTTTCCTGTATAGTATGTACATTTTCGAAAATAAACTTTTGTTATATTTTGGCGCACTAGCCAAAAAAGATTTTTCCTTGGGCTTTTTTCGGAAGTTATATTAGAGACAAACGTCTTAAATTCTCCATACCAATTTTTTCCTTTCCAAATTCAAAGATAAAAGAAACTGCAAAAATATTTTACCTCATGTCAGATACCTATTTTTATGTGTATGCTTCGTATAGTTGTGTAACAACCTTCCAGGCAAAGTAGAAAGATAAAAGATCGTGACGGTGACGCTCTTGGTGACCACATCGTGATTAAGTTAGTAGGAAGGGAGATAGTTACTTACCTTTAACGTAACCTTTACTTTTGTACAGTTGAATAATTTTCCATCTTAAACATTTACACTACAGTTTGAACAATGTAAATACGACATGGTAGTTTTTTTATGATAAATTTATTTTAGTACAGTAACCAAAAAAGATGTTACTAGTATACAAAATCACTTATTTATACTACACTTACTATATAATCATAAATCATTTTACACCGTAATGTAGTTTCCGTTGACGTAGTTTTCAAATAGTCTTTTTATTTAATTTGTTCCTCCCTTACAAATTCTACTCACAGACAGAATTGACAAACTCATTTTGTAATTATTGTTCTTCCGAAGAAAAGATTATCCTCAAAAGTGGCTATAAGAACGATTAGCACGTGCTATTTTGGTACCATATGATTTCATTAACTGCTCCATGATGGTATACAATTGAGATGATGATATAGTAGTAAACTTGAGATATGGCATGCTCACTGTTGTCCTCACATCATCATGATTCGCATTTTCCTAAATTCCACAATGGAAATCTACCAAAGCTGTAGACAATGAAGATGATGTGGTTCTTGTACACTGCTGAGTTGTTAAAAAAGTCTCTTAGTGATGATGCAATCAATATTCTCTATGAGAATACAACATTTCTAATTTATTCTCAAGTGTCAAATGGATTGTGTGCAGGTTTACAACTACATGAAAATCACATTCAAATTAAATTCACCTTCGACAAGAGGCTATACATGATCAGATGATACACTGGATAAGTACATTGCTGCGTGTGCATGTATCTTGATAGTAATCATCTTCAAACTCCATTGCACACTTGCACACACACGTGCCTCTACATTGACCAAAGCCGACTATGGCTAATGAAGTGAGTTGAGATGGAGAGATGTGATTTGTAATTGAGAAATGACATTTAAAGCTACATTAAAATCCGTTGTCAAATGAGAAGATGATCATAGGCATTTACAAATCTTCTTTTAAATTGCATTATGTATATCCCATTTAAACGTATTTTGGCCGAGATTAATTTTTTACAAACACTATTCCATTCTAGGTTTGATTCATTAGCATATTTTTTTCAAGATGTTACTGTGAACCCTTCTTATTGTGCAATCTTAACTGTGAGTTTCCTTTTCAATGCATAAAACTTGTATAGTTAATTTCGTGCCTAAGAGAGGTATTCACAATAATAAACCATACAGCAAAAGTTCATTAGGGACTGGTCATCAATCCTTCACACCGTGCTAGGCTGTCATGTATGTCCCATTATCTAAAAGTGAGCCTTTTAATAATGTCGTAAAGACGAGAGTATCGAAGTTTTTTCTCGGAAAAGTCCTCATTAAGCTAGTAGGCAACATGGGTATCACTGAAAGAGTTTAATTTAGAATGAGTAATAAAGTACTCGATCGAGATTCTTAATCGTAAGAGAATTCGAGCTTTTCTTCAAAATTACACGATAAAAACTCAAGTAAATATTCGAGCCAGTGTGTCCAATATCAAAACTTAAAACGATTTTCCTCCATAATTATTGCAACCTCAGTAATAAAAGGTCTTCGCAACAGCGCGACACATTATGATGATTCTTATGCAATGTAATAATATTGTCTTCATCGTTTGCCTCGTCAGTATTAAATATCAATAACGATTTCATGCTCAGACATGATGAGAGGCTAAATCTCAGCATGAACTCTTTATCTCAATCGTCGGTACTTGGAAAGAATTACAAGTGGACAATCTCACGTATCATTAAATAAGTGTAATATGTGAGTATCCACAAGCCCTTTCGAAACAGCAATGAAGATTTTTTCCTTAAGATCCGGTCAAGGAAAGTGTCTAAATACTGTGACGTGAAGAACCATCAGAGATATGTTAATAAAAATCAGCTACATATTTGTAATGATGATGAACAATTCAATAGCAGAAGCATTTAAACGATGCAAGTACAAACCGCCCCTACTGTGTAGGCATAAAATGTATTCAGCAGATAAATGGTTGATGTAAAACATAAATTCTGCTAATGATGAACGTGAAATCATGTGATGTGCTTAAGTTCATGCATGTCATTTCGAGAAATGTACAACTAATACGTTTCGTAGGTATATCATGCATTTGTATGCTCAACATAGTGTTGTTCTGTCACAAGGAGATTGACATATTTCCCAAACGATAATATTATATAATAATATCTGGTGCGTGAATGAGTATTGCATGCATCGGGGAGAACAGTAGTTCCCTCAAAAACAAAAACAAAAGAGAAATGAGAATATCACAATTCATGTTGTGAATATTGCATGTCATATACAAAAATGAAAAATGCCGTGTATTCTTCGTCCTGTATAACTTTACATGGGTCTATACCTCCTTGTCGTTCTATCGACCGACCTTGAAGGATTATTTTTCAACGATTGCATTGTTCATATAATACCTCTCAGTAAAAATTACAATGAAGAACTCATACAATTAAAAGAGTCTTTAAAGAAAATTCATGAGATTTTCAGGTAAACACAATGGAGTCGTATGGAGATATTTCATTCTTAAACAATAAAAAGTCATAGGGCTTCAGAGTAATTTTCAGGTTTTAAAGTGGAATATCGTAAATTGCTACTAAATGAACAATTACAAGGATCGGTGGCCGTTTATATAAAAGATCCTCATTGGTTTTCTTAATCACTTCAGTGAGCCGAGGTTGAGACGATGTTGTAATCATGTCGTTATTTAATACTCACCCGTTCAAAGAATGAATGAAGGTTGTTTAGATGTCCCTTGTTGGCTGAAAACATTGAATTTTGAAGGCACACAATGGGATCATCATTCGAGTTAGAAGAAATCCGATTACACCTTTTTATAGGTGATCATTTCATTCCTTTTAAATATATTTACTTATTGATAACTTGTTGTTTGACACAAACAAATAAGATTTGCGCGGACTGGTTTTTTCATTCAGAGTTGGAATGTAGACTCTTTCTTCGGTAGACGTTTAAATACAGAAATGTGAAATAAACCACTTTTTCATTATATTTTTAAAGAAAACAATGGGAGGACTTTGCAAAAAGAAGGTGTGTTTTGCTACTATTTAATTGATCTCACAACGAGCCGGAAGCGGTTTTGCCAGTACATGTACCAGTTTTGAATTTTGAACTAAAACCGATCAATACATATTGAGATATTTCAATCATTTAAGCTATTTAACATAAATATTCTTAATCGATTCAGCGCTTCACTCTTTGAGTGAGTGAGCAGCTCAGCAACTTGTAGAACAAATCCCGTACCGTTTTCCACACCAACCTCATCCATCCTCATTTTTTACATGTGCATCCTTGAAGTCAAGTCAAGGGAATTTCTTTTTGCTTGTGGTCTGGTTTGTTCCACTGACATTTGTGGAAAATTGAAGTTTCATGCTCATACAATTTTTGGCATATCACTTCTATCTCTCTTCTAATTATTCAAAACCCGCAGAATTTCATCACTCACTCGAGTAATGATTTCGCATGAAGTCCTCTTCAGTTTTTTCAAGTTCACGTAAACATCTAGAAGTAGTATCTATTATTTCGAATTTACGTAGCGACAAACCAAGTGGAAGGGATGGGCTACCTGCTAAATTTTTTAAGAGTTG
>JAHZNA010003577.1:0-15824 GCA_027743935.1 Sinodicranocentrus sp. ZH6
GCTTAGGTTAGCTTAGTCAGCACACATGACTTTGGAGACTGATCTCGTCCAAATGTTTACAGAGTGGGGAAAAGGTAGCAATGAAAAATGCAAACTAGACTGATATTTACTCTTTAAAATGATATCACATTCCAAAACTCATATTTTCCCACCTTCTATACATCCCTCAGACATGAGGGAACATATACAGCGAGAAGTTGTGCAATTTTTTATGTGCTAAGAAGGATTCAATGTACACGTGAATTTTTCCTAAGAACAGAATCCATGACACTTGTATTTTTTCCAAGAATCAGATAGAATTTCCCTAATATTCCTTTAAATTTATAGAGGAGGAAAAAGAGCTCTTTATTTAAATGAGGTAATGCTGCACCAGCCAACTACATAAAATACGAGAGAGGAAATAACTGTCCTTAATATGTGGAGCATCATACTGAAATAAAGTGAGCAAGAGCAAGCACGTTTCGCAATTCATGTAAAGTAGTAGTTATAAAAAAAGCAAAAAGTCCGCTTTTACAACATTCCAGAACGGAGCCGAGTGCAAACATGAAGATGGATAAATTTCCTGTAAATAAACCAGTTTTTTTATCAACACTCTCTTCTCTCCCTTCCTCTAATGACATTCATACAATTTTTTTTGGACAAGAAATATTGTGAAACGTGCGTCGAGAGAGTTGCCTGCTGTTGGATATTCTCAGAGAGAGAGAAAATCACGTCTGGAAAAAGAAATCAGGGGAAGGAAAGTTATTGAATTACGTCAGCAGGAGAAGTGATGATGATACACGGAATAATTTGAGTGGTGCTGAAACCATTTCTTTGTTGACAGTTTGATTGCCTCTAGATGATCCCTCTGGAAGCTTATCATTTTTTTCTTTTGACAAATGCACACCCTCACTACGCGTGTGGGCGCACTCGTAGCTCAACTTATACATAAAATATAGCTGTATATACATAAGAAATAATGATATAAGTTATCTTTTTCTGTGTGTGTAATCATATCCCTCACTTTGAACTTTGACGAAGCTAATGAAACACGTAGTCAGAGGCTAACTAACGAAGGCAAAAATATTTCTCATCCATTCATTAAGCCACACACTTAGAAAGGCTCTACTTCATTATGAACTTTTTGGGGGAAACGGAAGGAAAAACATGTTTTTATGCTTACTCTAAGCCTCAGCTAATGAAGACTTTCGTTTCTTTGTGGTGTGATGTAATAAGTGTTTCATTCTAAGAATGGCTCTCCCTTCCTGCCATGGAATGCTTTATATTTGAAAAGGGCTTATTATTACAAACATGAATTGCTATTTTGAAGGAAAAAAAGGAGCACTATATGGTTCACTGCATTTTTCAGGTCATTCATCAGTCTCCCCGCTTGTTCAGCCAGAGGAGCTTAGCATAGCGTTAAAATGTCCTTGAAAGGGCTTACGTATTTACATATTTATTCATATTTTCAATTTTCTCCAAGCTCCCAATGCATTTAGCCCGTCACAATGGAAATTTATAATAGCTCCTTTTGAGCCTCTGCAATGTGATCCTCTACATAAGTACGTTTGCATGGATGCATACGTCCATTTAAAAAAAGAGTATTGCTCCCTGACAAGAAAAAAAAGAGTCAACTTCCTGTATAGCTGCGGGAGGAGGGAGAGATGCGACTCGAGTGGAATCTTAAGTAGTGAAAAATGTTGTACGCTTCACCATCCATGCTCGTATTTCATTGTCAACCTTTGCATGCCCATATAATATTAACTGACATTTTCGCAACCTTCACACCGCGGCTCACAAGCCTTACTTGAAATTCACTTGTGCCTATTATGCTCTCCCTCAAACTTTTCTTCACATTTTCTCTATATCCCAACTGGTACTCAATATTGGTGCAGTGTACAAAGAACATTCTCCACTCTACGTGGCACCACTAAAGACACTGGAGCCATTAACTCGGTTACTGGAACAGACTTGTTTCTTCCCACGAGGAAATTTTAGACGTAGTAGCATTCCACAAGGTTTCTACAATCTAGTAGGCTCTACACCCTTTTTCCTGTTGATATATAGGATATTTCGAAGAATGGAAGAAAATTATCACGTGAACATTCCACAATATCAAAAAAGGTATCCAATTCTTTGTATTTGCTTTTCTTTCAAGGAGAATGTTTGATGGTGGTCATGTATCTTGGAGAAAAGTCAAATTCACTGGTAATACATTACCTTTCCCCTAGAGCAGACATTACCACATTTGTTAGCATATACATTTCAGCTGTACAATACGTTCATGCCTAAATTTAAAGCATTGCCAAAATAGCAACCTTTAAAAAATTCTTTTATATAAAACTCGAAGCTTGAGCACTCGAACCACTGAGAGAGAAAATCACTAGAAATATTTTCTTCCTGTTATAAATTTCCCGTAATTGTACATTTTTCGCGACGCTCTCTCACACCTCAACCCCAACTTGCAACATTCCCGTGCCCATTTTCCTTATCTTTGGAATCCTAACATAAGTCAACCTACATTTTCCTCATTCCAATAAGCCACCACACGACTCTAATACCACCCACCGATAGGAACCACCTTTTGCCTTGTTGTTCATTCATTACCTTCGTTATAGTGATATATGACAGCCTTTTTTTGTAAATGAACTGAACAAAACCAAGGTCCAAGTATGGAGCAGGTATTAGAAAAGGGGAAAACATCCGTTTCTTTTATTGATCCAAGGCATAAAACTACTGACAAGAAAAGGTAAGTAAGGAAAATCCCAGTCTTGCACTCTCCTTTTGTATGTCTTTCACCAAACGAAAACAAAAGTAAAATACGTTATAGTCTCTCTTTCTCTCCCTCTACCTAACGATATCCAACTAGCTTTCTCTTTTCACTACGGTAGTAATAAGTTGGCCTGTGTGATCAGAGAGATTACCACTTTATCAGCTTTACTTCGAGTGAAATCCAATATCCCATCAGGAAAGGTATTTGGCGGTCGCATACTCCTTCCTTACTCGCTAACTCTCTGAAATGGAACAACAAGGCGCACATGCACAGCACACATGGTGCGGATTTCATGTATATACAAACTAGAAAAATACAATTCTCGTATACACCCTACATTTTATGCATGGAATTTTTTTACGAAGAAAAAAAAACACATTTTCCCTCTGTTTGCATTCCCTCCGCTGGAAAAGTTGAGAGAAAGAGGAAAGGAAAACGGAGCATTATTTACGACTATTGGCACCATTGCATGCTCCCCTTTTTGCACATTACTAGACTAGTAGTCCGCCGTGCTTTTTTCCTAAAGAGTAAAGATCAAGCCTACGAAGTGATACTAAAGTCCACATGGAACCACCCCAGCAGTATTTTTTCCTTTATGGAATGAATGACCAGATGGAAGAGCATTGTAGTTTGGTATCTGACAGATAAAGTCTTTTTCGAAGATCCAACAAATTGCATTAGATGGTACGTGTGCACGTTGGATTTATTTCTCTTTTGAGAGGATTTCGCACAAATATTGTCTGCCTCGCCGGACACTAAGGCTTCGTATCGATTTTCTCGTTTTAGGTAAACTTGATTGGTATCATTGTAAGCAACTCTTCTTATCATACAATAGTGAAGGAGAAAAGAGGAGAGAGAAGTGGGAAAGCAAAACCAAAAGAAAAAAATCTCGTCTAGAGTTGCTGATGCTGATGATGATGATGATGGTGTGGTATGCGGAGAAAATGAAAAATGAGTTTTTTCAAGGACCTTGGCCATGGCCTGGGAAAATAAATTGTGATGAGTCAGTTTGCCTTCGCGGTCCCAATAGATAAAATGCATTTAAGCCGTTCCCGCCATTACTCATTCTAAAATGGGTTGGCTCAGCCTTGAGCGCAAGCTAGCACTATTTCTCGTGACAAAAAAATCATTTAACTTTGATGGCTCCACAGAGCTTTTCGCGGAATTGTACACTTTGGTATTCACTGAACCGTTAAAAATGTATTAGGTTGGAATTTTACTCGTATAAATTGGAAATCATCGAGCCATTGTAGAATCCACTTGGAAAACTTGTCATAAATTGACTGGTCAATCTGGGCGGAGCAGATGGAGCATTGTGAATAGGGAATATTTTTTCCCCTATTTTAACTTTTCCTAGAGGGGATTGAGTTGATTGCGTGGGGAAAATGGAAATCTCCTTTTTTAACTTGATATACATATTTATCTGGAGACTACGGCAAAAAAGGAGAAAACGTACGTTTGCATGTTGTCATCGCATGTATTATTTGTGTAGAAGGAAGGTCGCCACTGCGAAAAGTAAATTTGATTCGTTCTTGGGTAAACTTTTTCGGTTTCTTTTTATCCAAGAAAGATTTTTTTTGCATGGGAAAGAGTTTTTCCTCTTTTCACTCAACTCCACTCTTTTCCTCTTATGCCGACTTTTTTTTCCATGTTAATATATGCATGAATGCGTGAGAAGCTGTTTGAAATTCAAAAATGAAGGATCTTTCAATCCACCGGATACGTTGGATATAGTCGGCGGCTTGCCTTTTTCCAGAGACGCTGTCTTTACTTCACTTCCTTTATTGACATTTTGCCACTGTCTGAAGAAAAAAGTCTGAGAAAAAATCTGAAGCTATGAGAGAATCAAATATACGCGTTCAACATGCAAGGTTTTTTTCCTTTCTACAATATTCACAAAATTGTTGACTGAGTGACTTTCACCAAGTCGGAAAATCGTAAAAGATTGTAAAGAAAAGTCTCAATTTTCCTAGGAGCCCCAAGAGTTTTAAAAAATGAAAAGGCAGAGAAAACTTTTCCCTTTCAAACCCTTTTTTCATTCTTACAATTCCTTTCCTTCCTTTTTTTTCTCGGGAACTGAATAAAAAGTTATTTACTTGTAATACATCACATTTTAATAATGTGAACTGTTGACCTGAGAAGAGAGGACTAGACCTTTAACATTGCGGTATAGTGACAAAAAGGGGAAAAAGACAAGAAAAGTGTTTCAATTTTGTCAAATTCTTTTCTCCATCTTAAAAAACCACCCTATTGATTCTTGAACCGCAAATAGTACAAGTTTTGCGAGTTTATAAAGCAAGCATATGCTTCTGAATGTTTCGTGTGAGAGGAGAGAAATACACGTAATTTCACTTGAACGTTAATGCATACAGCTTTACTTTACGGTTCTCCACAGGAAATTTGGCTTGTACTTTTTATTCCTGTCTAGTGCAAACTAGTTTCGTTAGGTGTATTCCAGTTTTAACTAACCTTGTAGAAAAAATTAGTAATGTTCAAAACTCATCATAATCATGAATTCTCTTTTGTGACGTTATTTTTACAAATGAGAAAAGTGCTTATGGGGATGGAACGCAACCTTGAAGTTTATTTTATTGCTACGAATATGAAAACATTTCATGCAAATGTTAACATACATTATATATGTTTTCAAGCATCACTTTGAGGTTTTATAGCATTTAGTAAAATCCAATATCCCACAAAAGACTAACCATGAAAACACATTCATTTATCCAGTATGAGTAGACAGGATAACTCTGACAAAACAATAACCATATAGTTCACGGTCATGTCATTTCAGAGTCTACTTTTGCTTTCATAATTATTTTACATGGGATGCACTCATAACTGTAACTGGCATACCGACTCCCCTATCTTGTTTCTATCATCCAACACAATTACACTAACATAACAGTAAAAATCTCTGGGATGACAAAAATGCCATCATTGCGTAAAACAAAAGGGCTTCTCGCAAAATGTCAGCTTTTTCTGTGCAATTCTTTCCACAAGTTTGATATGGGCGTGCCTCCAGCTTTTAATATTTACCTTGAAACCATCTATCTGTTATTCACGAAATGGGTTTTCCAGAACATGAACTACATGCCAAAAACCCCGATATATACGCCAGTCAAGCAATTCCTGGTTACAAAAATGGCAACAAATGCAAACCAGCTTTGGCGGTGAAAATACACGATGAGTTCAATTCTAGGCATATGGAGTAGCAAGGCAGGTAATAATGCTCTTAAAATTTTGTTCTTCTCAAGAGAGAGAGAAAATATGTAGTTTTTTCCATCCAAGAGATTTTTATAGCTGGAATTATGATGATACTAGTAGTTTGTTGTGTACTCAGTAAAAAAAGCTCTACACAGAGAGTGAGAGTAAAACGGGCTCATTTATTGAATGACAGTGAAAGTAGAGCGAGCCCAAGAGAAGGGAAACACTTGGCAAAACTCAAGTGTCTACTCTACATTCCGTATCGTATGCAACTCGCATGCATGCACTAACGTAATAAAAATCCAGCTACTTTACTCAATGTCATTTACTCTCGTGATAAGCACTACTCGCTCAAACCTACCTCAGCACGCATTCTCCTTCTTAAAAAAGTTCACATCCCAAATGAAATTTTTTCCTACTTCCCCTTCTCCACCAACCTTAATCTAGTAAACTTCATGAAGTAGTGGTAACTGGTAACCTACCTAATTTTAGATGTGTACCTGGGCTTAGCTGTGATAGAAGAATATAACCCTATTTTTCTATGCTTATGTAGTCCCAAAAATAAAATGCCGAGAAGCTATTTTGTCCACCGGATATTACTCTTCATATCTCGCCCGTCATGTTCAACATAGATATACACACTTCCAAAAGAGTGCCTAAGATATAATTTTTTCCACCTAGCCCTTTCCATTTACCTACTTTTATTCCTGTAAGCTACTAAGGCTACCCACTCACACCCTAGTTGTGGTAGAGAGCGAGTCAAATTAGAATTTTATACGGCTATTTTCCTCTCTTGGTCCTGTTGTAATAATCATAAAGGTAAATGTAATAGTGCACATATTACACCACATATTATAGGCATAGCACAACGTAATTCATCCACTTTCACAGTATAGTCCACCATATTCGTATTTTTAGTGGGTAAACTGCACGCAAATCATGTGTCTGATTGACAGTTGCGGCAGCTATGCTATGTGTGGTTTGCTGATAGTGGTCGTCATCGCATCACACTATCCGCTTAAACTCTATGACTAACTTTGTGTGGTGGAAGGGATAGGAGTACGTGTGCAAACCTCATTCAATATTTGCACATATGCTGCACGCCCCAACTTAATTATATTTTCACGGTCCTACTCTCCCGATGATGATTATGGGGAAAAGTAAGTAATATCCTTATACTAGGAAGGAATGAGAAAACCATTTCTCCCTCGACCTTTTTCCCATTTTCTTGTGTGGATCTTTAAAGCTTGCAAAGTGCAGAGAGCTTTCCACCGAGGAAAGAATGCCGTTTGTATGCTCTATCATAAGGGGAGGATATGGAGCAGAAATAAGTCCAGCTGATAAAAGGATTTTCCCAGCAAGAAATATTTTCATGTTTATAAGAGCATATGCTCGTTTTTACTGAATACAGAGGCGAAAATGAAGGCGTAGTCTAACATTTTGGTGTAATAGTGGCGAAGCATGAAATTTCATAGAAAAAATCTTGCTCTCTATCATTTGTACATGGGAAAGTGGTTGTGAGAGAGGAATGAACTATCCTTCACTTTTTCCCCTCACCACGCACGTATGCCCCAATCCAGAAGGGAAGAAATAAGGTAGAAAAGTTTACTGAATTGCAAATTTACCTAATGGAACTTTGGAGAAAGCGTAAATCCATTCCTATAATTTCAACTATTCCTCCACATTCTATTGATTACCAAATGACTTGCTGGATATCATCCCTTCGTGTGACTGACTTGTGTCACAAACTCCGTCGAAGGGGAATATTATAGTTGACAGTGAAAAAAGAACATGTCCCTGATATATGTGAACACTCAAGCTTGAAAAAGCTTCAAGCTCCATGTTTTAATTCCCCTTTCCACCTAGGAGGGCTACTGCGGAATGATAAAAATAAAGAAATCAAGGTGGTTATTGAACCCATCCGTAGAAAGCGAACACATTTTTTCCATCATAATAAAAAAGCTCCGAGTAGGGAAGAAAAGAGAGAGAAATCGCATTTGCTTCTTCTTCGGTTTTCTCTCAAAACCAGAATTGAACATGACACGCACTAACAATGATAATGATGATGGCAATGAATATCCCATTTGACTACACCATTCTCCTCTCAGAAGAGAAGGCATTAAATTGGCAGGATTGTAAAAACGTGATATATGCTACTAGGAAAATAACACAAAGTTCATTTGGGACTTTAAAAAAACAAGAAAAAAAATCCACTAACCAGGAAAGTCCATCAACATGAAGGATGCTGTCTAGCGGTGAGATTGGTATATATTCCTTTATAAAAAAATATATCCTATGTGAGTACAAGCCTGTTGTTGTTTTCCCTTCGTCTCAAAAGTAAAAAAGTAGGATATTCCCCGTTGTTTACACGGATTTCACCATTTTTCAACATAAATCATACATTTAAAGATGTACATTGCACGCAACACTTTCACGCTTTCATTCTCCTTGTCAGCTTTCAAGTCACAAAAGAGAGACAAAACCCTGGTCTCATGTTGTCCTTTGTTTCCCCCGTCTTTTCAACCAACCAAAGTTACAAAGAGAGAAAAGAGTTTTTCCTCTGAATAGAGACAGAGAGGAATAAGTATAAAGCTGATATATAGCAATTTCTCTTTTTATTAGCACAGCTTGCTCAAAGTAGTTGACCGTGTGGAGGTGGCTACTTGAAAGGGAAAACAAAGTTGAAAGAGAGCAAAACACTATAGCTCTCTAATATTTTTGTATGCTTCCATTTCCATACTTTATCTTATCTCACTTGTCGTAAGAGCAGGAAACGGGAAAGTTGGAAAAATATGTTGGAACGTAGAAGAGTTTATGTTTGCCACGAAAGAGTAAAGAGCTCTTTTGATATGAAATGAATTTTGGCGTGTAATCTTTTACGTGTTTTTTGCGATTTTCATTCCATTCTTACTGGATTAGTTATACATAGAGAGTTTTGCCGATTTCTCTTCCTTGTTCTGGGTTGACGAAAGTGAGAGAGACAAGCTTACTCTCTCTCCTTCATTTTGTTTGACAGATATGCAGTCACATATCAGTTGGGAACTGTCAACAAACGCAGAAGAACAATATACTAACAAAAGTCAAATCCAGTTTTGTCCATGTTCTTCTCCTCTTCTCATAGCCAATTAATTTTATTTCTAATATTTTGCCAAGACAAAGGAAAACCTACGACTAATAAAATATTTACCCTGACAAAGGCATATTTCTTTAATGTATCAACGCTTGTCGGGACATTTCGCTAAAATAGTATTTCCTTATCAGATTTGATTCCCTCACTCACTTCTTTCTTTTGTAAAATATTTGAATCGACAAGTCGCCACATGTGAAAGATGCTTGGGCTCACTGTCACAATGTTTGTAGTAAAAATCTATTTGCAAACGACTTGCAAGGCAGGTGAAATAACTGGCTGCAGAGTTAAGTCAAAATCTTGCACAAACGTAAGAATTGACTGCTTAAAAATATTCACTACCACATGTCACTCCAGAGCGAAATAGAGCAACAAAGAAAAGTTTTGTTTTCTTCAAAAACTCAACAAAATTCCAGCTAACAATATTATACTCGTGTACATCACCTCTCTCGTACTTACAGCAGCGAGCAATAATAAAAGCTAAAGGGAACTTACGCGACGTATGCTGCACACACGCAACGCCGCACGATATACCCAAATGAAAGCTCACATTCGACTGACAATAAGAGAGTAAAAGTGAGAGGGAGAAAGTACAATGAAGCAGCCTTCGCTCCCTCTTCTCACTACTACACATTTCCCAACTCCAAAGCACAAACTAGGAGCAACTTTACTACTCACATTGGGAAGAATAAATGGAGGAAAAAGTGCTCCTACTTGTTCCTCTTCTCTCTCTTTTCTGCAGTAGTAAATATAAAGGATACCTCTTCCCTAGTAAAATTTGCTCTACTCGGAAACGAAGGGGAATACAAAAACCATTGTATATATAGTATAGAAAACAGCTCAAGTATTATGCCACCACTGTGGTTGTATACAGGGGAGAAATAAAACATGAGCCAGAATGGTGTCTCCCTTCTTCTTTATGAAATCCAAATAGAGTATGATAAAATACAGGCCTTGTCTGTGGAAAGAAGATGGGAAGCTTGCAAAGCTGAGAACTTGCTTGCTCGCTCAGCTTGGATACAAGACTTGCTTTTTTCCTTAAGCATGCAAGGTGGAATGCTATATCCAAACATGGAAGGAAGTATCTACAGATATCTTTGTAAAGTCCAAGCTTGATTCCTACTCTTGTACCACATTGCATTGACATTGGAAGGAATTTACTTTTCCGGCAGAAGAGAAACGCAGAATGACCCATTGCATAACATTCATTGCTTGCTCACAACTATAGCTTAACTGCTCCTATTATAGGATACACTACTTATACACCAGTATAAGATTTACTATGTATGTCTCTCTTGCGTGTGTTACAGTTGGAATGGGCAAAGTGCCTGAAACCACCGAATATATATACCCTTCCTGTTTGGAAAAGAGAGTTGATTCCGGGAAAACAGTGGAGCCAGCAATAACCACTTGAGCTGCTCAATATAACATGATACACTTTTTCAGGATAATGTACATACATAAAATATGTATTATCTACATGGTCCAACTATGCACTTGAATATTATGGCCTTTCTGTTTCCTTTACAATTCTTTCAAGCAGGCTCATCATAGAAGAAAAATAATAATAATACGCATTGGAGANAGAACGCAGAGGAAAAAAGCGTGCTAGTGGTTTCACTTGTCGGGCTCCTTCATTCTGAAAAATGTATGCGTGTCTCGCTCACCTTTTTATTGAAATGAATGAAATGGTACAGTCGTTGAGTAATAATAGGTAGCTTGAGGCATGGAATCATTGAAGTTCTTTTCCGTCTCTCTCAACAAATATTTCACTCGCTATTTTCCTCCATTCTTTTTCTCCATCTGTGTAATTATCTTTAAAGAGAAATCGTATTAATCTCTTTGAAAGTGGATTCCCTCAGTTTTTTTCCAGCCCTGTATTTTTCCATGATTTTTTGTTCTCTTACAAATGAGATCTGTCCACGAGAATAGGGAATATAAGACAGTAATAAAAAGCATGATTGTAACTGGAGAAGGGTACATAATAAGTGAATGGTATGAAGAGGGCGAGGGAGGGAAGAAGGGGGACGAGATCTGGAGACTGGATTTTTAGCACTTTTTGATTAGTAGCAAGCAACGCTAAAGCTTCCATTATACACTTTTCCTCTCCCGTTGAAAAAAATAAATCCAAGAGGGGAAAAATATACTCCCTTGGGTAAAGCCAGCGAAAGCTGTACGTGCATTCTCCAGAGAAATTCGATACAGAATCGGATCCCCCCAAGAGTTGGATTAAATGCAAAATCCTTTCACAAATATACAACCTAAAAATAATATGTATCTGTATAAGCGAAGCAAATAGAGGAAACAAGTGTGTACATACAAGTCTCAACACCGCAAACAATGCAGAATAGGAGATGAACTTTTATTCCGATCTCTCCAATGCCCATATACACCACCACCATTACCACACACGCTAACCTCTCTCACCAATTGACCGAAAGCTTGCTCACAATATTTCGCAAACTATAAGCCAAAATAACCCCATCCTCAGATCCAATTCTGCTGGTATAAGAGGGCAAATGACTAAACTGGAAATCCCTGCTGTAGCCACTCACTCACATCTCTGAGGACTGATGGAGATGAGCGAAACTGAAAAAGTAAGGATCTTCATCATTTAGAAAAAAAGAAGTTTCGAGTGGGTTAGCAAGACCCAAATGGATATTTCTGTTTCCACCTATCTCCCATTCTCCATATTATTTACATTGCACTTTTCCTTTTTCCTCTTGCAAAGTGTTGCAGAAAGCTTTTTTCCAGTTGGCTACAAGTTATACATACATATATCCTAATAATAAAAAACCTAAAGCACGCTCATATCCCCTTTTCCAACATTTTGTTCTAGAATAATGCATATACCCTTCTTTGGCATTTTGTATATCCGGAGAACCTCCATATAAACCGTGTTTCTCATTTCCAAGAGTTTCCTCTGCTCATCCTCCTCAGAGAATCCTTCTCATCTCAACACACTTACTTTACGCAATGCAATATTCAAAAAGTGAATGACAGCCAGTCAGAGGGAAAAAATCCCTATTGCCGACAACACACATATCTTTTTACTCCAAGTGAAAAGACCCTTACGAACCGAATTTACTTACTTCCCCGTCCCTCTTTTTCCGTAATGTATTTTATGTTACGCAATATTGCCTTCCATTCCTCATTCTTATTTTCTATCAAGCATACTCTATAATATTATATACGCACCCTTGTGTCTACGCAAATACCCTAGTGGACTGGGAAAGATATTGGATGAGACAGGACAACCCTGATAACGGGAATAGAAGAAGAAGCACTCACTCTCTGAGGTTTTCCTCTCACATAACAGCTCAGAAAGGAACAAGACTGTGAAAACTGGGGACAGTTTTTTTCTCCAAAGGGGATGTGCAGCTCACTGGGTGAATGAGTGAATGAATCGTTTTCTCCTTTTAATATATATTTTTTATATATTATTTTCCTTTCTATACGAATAGTTTTCAGTTGTCGGGATGCGGTCGAATGTGTTAAAAATATACGTCCATAAGATAAACTGGAATTGACGGTATGTCACTTATAAATATATATGATTCACGTTACACATCCGTGATGAAGTAGACATTCACGCACAGGGTAAGAATACACTCGGGGTTTAGGGTCGCATTTGTCGCCTGGTTTATGTGCATTTGTACTCTTTTATGAAAAACTGAGTGGAAACGCGTTCAAGGAGGGTTTGAATAGGGTCGTAATATGAGATATGAAATTTTCGCTAAAGGGATGAATCACGTTGGAAAAAATATGTACAGAAGATACCCATAATACGAGTAATAAGGGACAAAAGTACGTGCACAATTTGAGGGAGAGACAAGCTCACAAGCTTACATGTCACTTCACTCCAAAGCCATATAAAACCCGGAGGGTGTAGTTGGACCTATTTATTGCATTTTATTCACGTTTTATAATCCGTTTCACTCACTCTCCATCTCTACCCCTTTTTTATTTTTGTAACTTAAGCATATTCTTTGGAAAGATATGGGAAATATATTGTTGTCATATTGCTGATATTATTACACTCGTTTCAGGGTGAATTATGCACATTTGTAAAGATTGAAATTGCCTTGACTCTCACATCTGGACAATTTGCACGTGCAAATTGTCATCTTTTATTGGAAAAAATATCACCACTTTACTTTCCGCCCGTATTCCCACTGAAGATCATTTTTAACAAGAGGAGCAAGCAAAATCTGCTTTGAGAAAGTAAATTGCCCAGTTTCATTTCTCTGTTTTTACAGCACATTCTCCCATTTTGCCGGAGAAGATGAGACAAGGTCTGAATTTGAAAGATGACAAAAATTTCTCAAAGAATTACTCCCCTGTCCAAATAATGAAAGCTGTTTGTAGAGCAAAATGCTCCGTTAACTGTACTCCCCATTACATATGTTCTTGCTTACCTACAGAGGACGATTTCGGGAACAGTATGAGTCTATAATGGTGGTATATGGTACGGATAGCTTCATTAGTAGTCTGTTAGCGATCTCTTGTCCGCTACTTTCAAAATGAAAAATACAAGTTTAAAGGGGAAGGAAAAAAAGAAAAAAGTAGGGGAGCAGTGGAGTGATATGTGAAGAAGGATATATTTTTGCCACTAGTCAAAAAACTTGAAAGGCGTATCTTGACCAGAGAAAAGAGTGAGTGAACAAGTGTGACTGGAAAGAAGAGGATGCACTTAATGTTCTATGTATGAGTTTAAGTTTACGTCTCTCTTTCTCTCCTTGACTGAACATTTTCTTTGGTTGAGGCTGATTACAAGAAATTCTACAAGTACACTTCTTACTTGTTTTCTTAAACTATCCTGTTCCGCTAAACGAGAGTAATAAAATTGCCAGTTGAAATGGAAGAGATGGACTGAGGGAAGGAAAGGGTGTCTACATGCGATCACACACTCACTCTCTTCCCCACATGGAGAGAAAAAGAGAGTATTTACTGAAAGTAAATTGTGTACTTAACCCGCTCACAATTTGGGAAACCACGGATAATGTCCGTTTCGAATGGACATGCTGCACAAGCTAAATGTGCAAAATAAACAAGTGGGGTTGATTGGATAGAATTTTATGAGCTTATTGAAGGAAACGACGAGAGAGGGACTTTTGCTTTACCCAGAGACGGGGATAAACATGGGAGCCAATGTACACATCATGTACATCTGAAGGAGTCCAGGTAGTGCCATCAATCTTGAAACAAGGTTTTAAAATATTCATCAGCACACAATTGGGAGCTATATATTGCTCAAGTTATTTCTAGTGAAAGTTTGATGCTTAAAAATCGAATATTAGATGGGCTCTCCGTCGAGACGTCCACAGAGACTGGCATCCAGTGTGCGTGCCCAATGTAACTACACATTTACCATGAGGTAAAAAGCAAGGCGTACGATATCGGTTTTATTCATGGATGAGAAGAAGAGAAAAACTGTTCGTGAATGTGAGCAAATGTGCTGTTAGGATATTGGTTGAACAGCTATACTGAAAATGAGCTGCTAGCGAGGAGACTTCTCGTCGCCAACTCAATACCACTCGTGTATTCTAATGTGTACTAAAAACAAGCTATGCATCAATATAGCCCATCAACTTGAACAATTTCCATGAGTTTTAAGTAGAAAAGTTTGTCTTTTGAGGAGAGTGCACAATTTTGAGCAATTCAGGCACTTCATAAATATTGGAAAATTGACCCCAGGAGAGAACACCTTATATAACGAAGTGTGAGGGATATTATATAACTCTATCTGGAGTTGAAGACTTTCAGAAAATGTCGCCTGGCGTCCTCGTCATTGCAAAAGTGAAATTAGTTGATGCCACATAGACTCATATACGGATGTACACATCTCGTAAATTTAGACGGTTTTCTGATACTTTACATGTAGATTGGTTAGTGGGAATCTAGGGAAAAAGACTGAAAATGCTACAAGGAGTTTGTCTATCTCGTCTCTATGTCCAATTTACGGGTGGAGTAAGTTTCGTAGAAAAACTTTCCCAATGAAATTTTCTCAATGTCGTCATAAGGTGTGAACTTGCTTAACTAGTAATAAAAGTTTAAAAGATGAAGTTTACTCGAAGAGAAAAAAAACTTGGGAATATAATGGGTATTTATATTCCACGATGGTGGTACTTTCTTTGGAGGTTGTGGTGTTGGTCCATTAATTCTTTGAAGAATGAGCCAGTAAATATGGAGACAGATGGAAATAGGTTTTAAATGCTAAATTTACGTTAGTAATAAAAAATACGGACACGTGTTTCCAATCATATTGGTGTACTTTACAGTTTGTTTGAACTATCAGCGTAGCTCGAATATTTAACTTAGGCTTTTGCTTCGTGATAGGAACTAATTTATAAAAATAGCTTGTATTATGTAAATATGACAATATCAGAATTGATAGTGATGAAAAGCACGAAAGCAAATATTTTTAAACTTTACCTTGTCTTCGGCATCTTCAGCTCTGGTTTCAGCCTCAACAACCCGTCTTTCTAGCTCCGCCAACTGAAAAATAATTAAATGTTGTCAAGTTAAGTTTGACTAATAATTCTATACATGGGAACTGATGCTGACATTGCTGACGGTATTCTCACAAGTTGTTAGATATTTAGTCTCATGTAGTGTAGTAGGAAATTGCTCATTTCCTTTATGACTTTTTATGAAAGTTTAAAAATCATCAATCCTTAAATATTAATAATATTGTTTGCTTCGGTTTAAAACGTAGCAGTTTATTGTAATAAG
>JAHZNA010003578.1:0-31875 GCA_027743935.1 Sinodicranocentrus sp. ZH6
ATTAGGAATGGATTTTGGGAAATCCAATCAACTTAACAGAATAATATTTACTGGGTAATTTAACATATCCATTAGCTATGTCATATTTGGAAGGAAGAATTTAGTTGGTTATGTTGATTTATTCTGTAGCTATATTGAATCAATTTGTAAATTTGGTGGCATCCGACTGACAGGGTTCAGCCAACCCTTCTGAGAGGATTAAAATTTATTTTATGCATTAAAGTGCGCTCAAGTCTGGATTATGGTGACTTTTTTATGTCGGTTTTTACGAAATACTCATTGTTTAAACGAAAAAGAAGCAATGCCAAAACTCCTATCGAAAAATATGCCTATTGAATTTCAGCGCTTTAATGCGAAAGTTTCAGAGGAAAAGTTGTATAACCTCGAGCTACATAGGTTTTCTGTTATTGATCCAGAGGTCTCTAGACTTATTCAAGTATTTGGAAATAAGCGACTAGTTCCTCTCAGAGATGCAACATTCGTGAAGACAAACTACTTTTGGGAATTTAAATGGAAAAATTCTCTACAAGTTAGATTTAAGCAAGTTTTAAGATCTATTGAAGAATCTGGACTTTATCAATATTTTCAATGGTACAATAGAAGATCAAAAACTCGCCATGGACTTGAAGGCGTGAATACACGTCAGCAATTCAACAAAACTTGGAACTTCTTCGCTCTGGAATTCCTGTGGGATGGTACAAATACGAAAGATTTCGAACGCGCAAGTGTAAACTCTTTTATTGTAATTTGGAAACTTTTTGGACTAATGTTGGCTTGTACAGGCTTATTTGCTGTACTAGAATTGGTGACACCAAGTGTAAATCTTAATCCATGTCGAGTATCGAAACAAAATTAGATTGTCAAAACACGCGTCGAGTCGTGTCAAGTGCCACCCATTAGATTATTTAGAATCAAATGTAGAGTGAGTGGTAACTTCTACTGAATTGGGAAACTATGCGAAAATTGAAAAATTTCTTTGTCAATTACGTAACAAAATGCTTCACATATTCACCGATATATAGTTATTCATATTATACAAATATTTTCTTCTCGCATTCAATTTAAAGTTTTGGGAGTGGGCAGGTTATAGATCCAACATAATCATATTTATATAACACTTGAATTCGAAATTGCAGAGCTCTAGTAATTTATTCAAGCTTGAAAAAAACCTTCAAACTACTGCCTCGTCCACTAATTCTAAATGAATGAGGTTGGTTTGTGAAGCGAAATTTTCATGATATCTGCTCAAGGCCAACCATTCCAAGGTTCCATATATGTAAACAGCGTTTAAAGTGACCAAACAATCAAAATAGTTTTACAATCATTTCATTGTCAATCTCAACAAAATTTCATGAGTAGAGAAATTTTCAAATAATTCAAACAATCATGTCTCGCATAATGTTGGTTGTTCAGTTGTTAGTGATTAGTTTTCATATTTTCCATGTAATCTTCTTTCAAATATCGAAATAGAAGGAATGGAAGTTTCCGACAAGAGTATTGTTCCCGGACTCGTGCTCCAATTTTTTAAACACTTCACAATCCAGTTCATTTGGAGAAACAAGACACAAATTACTCTTGTGTACTCAATAGTTATTGTTGATTTTGAAACATTTCATGTTCCTCCACATAGCTGACAAGCGAAAATTCGAGAAACTCATTTTCCAGAGATAATACTCCTTCCTTTAAGCCTGGGAAGGTATAATGAGTTCAAACTTTCAGTTCCTCAACATAATGCTAAATCTGGAATTATATACCTCATTATGACTACAGAAAGAATCTGGATGACTTGTGTAGGTTGTACTACTTGTACTGTTGAAAAATCATATCTGAAGCGAATGGTATGGGGAGGCTATCACTTTCAAAGCTACATTCATAGAAACACACCTACTAATACTTCCCGACAGTGTTTGTAAAAAATATGGGCGGTTCTTCAATTTAATTTGTGTAATGCGGCGAATTCAAAAGATTAATTTGTAAATGAAATATCGAATTTCGAAGTGTGCAAAATATACTTGGGAACTTTAGAAATTTAGACAAAATTTGATAATGAGTGCAACAATGACATTTAATTGATAGTATATTTGTGTATTGTTTTATTATTTAACGTTCAACATTGTGTTGATACTTCATTAAAACCTCTTACAGTTTCTTCATTCCTTGCTTGCTTTGATTTTTCCAGCCTCCGTATCAGCTTTGATTTCTCCCAACATCGCAGCCCCTAACACCGGCATTAAGCTATGTATTTCCTCTTCACTGGAGTTTAAAAGTTGCATAAAGTTTTGCTGGACTTCAGCTACAATCTCGACCATCTCAGGGTCTTTTTGCACAAGGTCAAAAAGTTGTCGAAGCTCCTTCAATGGAAATAGCCCAAGAACAGGCTCTAACAAAGTTACAACTTTTTCTGTGGCAAAGATTCCTGTAATGTTGTATTTAGGACTTGTCACATAGTCATACACTTCCTTCTGGAGGTTGAGGAGAGATTCACGGACTTCATTTATGTCATCTTCAGACTGTCCAAAATGGACAATTAACTTTTTTCTTCACATAATTATTCTAAAGTATCCTGGACAAGCAAATTTAACTTACAGCGTTTTGAGGGTTTTGTAATCTAAGCTTAGCTCTTTCAAGCCATTGACTTATTTCAGGATTCCGTTTGATGAGTTCATCCTTAACTGTCGACAATTCGGAAGTAACCTGTGTATAAAGAGATCTTATAAATGTCACACTTTCGATATTTTAGTATTTACTGTCGTTAATGTCGTCTCGCAAAATTACCTGTGAGACATAAGTTTGATTAGTTAAGTCCAAGGAACGAGCACTTGGAAGTAAAGTAGCGATTGCTACTAGAACGAAGTGAACGCAAATCATTTTTCCGAGATTTTCAAGTTGCCTGCTGCGTGGTTAGGTTAGCGTTAGCAGTATTGCGAATTTGAGTTTGTCTAAGAAAGAAAATATATGTGAACGGGGTATATATGTATTGAACACAAACTAAATGTATATGTCATCAATTAACGAAACTGTCATTAAAGTGACTTCTACATTAGTTAATCTACTAATTTTCGACTCAAAATTTAGCTAAAATGCTTAAGGCAAGATATGAAATGGTACATTTCGAGCCATCTACAACATAACTTTCAGAATATCATGCGCAACATGCTAACACTCGATTTGTGAAAATGAGTTCCGGAAAAACTGGAAAATGACGTAATGAGTAAATGGGTACGTAGCGTAGTAGTATAATATTATGCAATAAATAGTATGCAAAATAATCAAATCAATTTGAATGCACGATATATCGCTATTGTCCAGCTTATGTACACTAAATCAAAGATTAAATGAAGCAAAACAAATAAATCTGGTGTAAACTAGTTGATTCAAATGTTGATTATGTAAATTTGACGATTATGATGTGGTTACATGCAAGTTCTATGGGAAAAATAACTTATAAAAATGACATCACATGCATAAATAAAAATCCACAATAAAGCTCAGTTTATAGATTTCCATTTTTTATTAAATAGACATCTCTTCTTCATTCTTAAGAACACATCTGTACGACAAAAATTTCACCATTTTATGACATATAATACGCAATGATACATGTAAAGTAGCCTAAACTACCTTATACACTTTTCTACTAACAATTTACAAGAACTTCTAATCGCTAAATATGTATGGAACCGTTAATAATATACACATACTTACGAATCGACAATTTTCTAGATTTCTGTACATAATCTATTATGCTTTCATTTACTTTATAACACTTTCAATTTTACGAACTAGCTAATGTACATTCCACACACAACAATGTACATAATACATTTACACAATTTTCGACACACACTTTTTTACAACCTAAATGCTTTCATTTTTCACCTAAAGAAAATTTTCCAAGACATATATGTACACATTCATACATAAACACAAACATCACACTTGCACATCTTACATCAGTTTACGATTTAAATCCTTAATTACCGTCATTTACATTGTATAGTAGTGGCGGACTTTGTACATGTCAACTTCATATATACACCTGCGTGATCTAAATTTTTTCTCTATAATTAACATTAATTTAAGTATAGTATGGCATGGCAGGGTTTTAAAAATTAGTTCATTCCAGTTTCCCATTTCTCAACCTAAATACTCATCTAGTTTTATCTAGCATTCTTGTGGAAAGGGGATATTGTTGAATAGTTTAGAACGAGTATACTAGTGAAACAACTATTTCACAAGTACTACATAGATTTGGACAAGAATTCGTTTTTTGAAGTATAAAGTACACACAGTAAAAATTAGGAATCACAGCAAGTATTACAAAAGGGTTATATTCTCTTTCGCAACCACTTTTCATTTTCACACAAAGTTTTTTTTCTTTAAAAACTGTTCCTAATCAGTTTTCTAGATTACTGTACAATATACGAGTAACTAAACCATTTTCAAGGTGCGTACATTAAAAATCGTAGTATGGCTCGTTCTGTTAAGTTCACGGCTACATGCTTTGGACAGCTAGAATTAACTAGACTTACAATTTAGATAGAGATATATCAACACTCGCTCACAACAAACCAAGAGTTTAGCAGTCACAACCATGCAAAACAGAAATATTCAATGGATCACGCTAACTATCATAGTTTAAGTTAAAATGTATTTACAAAATGTGCATTTTAATACCTTATCATTAACATCATTCATTTACTTTCGTTTTGTGCAGATATATACCTAAGTCGAATTTATCCACCTCAATGTTCCCTTATCTTTTCCGGTGTATCTTTGCCTGTAAGTTCGTAAATTTGGAGAACGGTTAATGCACACTACATAGTACAGTATACACTACCTCATCAGACTGCTAACAACAATGTCTAGTTAAGTAAGATGTAATTACATTTTATAATTTGTTTATGCTAGTATTGAAATAACTATTTGCATATTAGCGTTCTCTCCAGCTCCACATGATAAAAAATAAATGAGAAATTAACTTGTAAGTCCTTAAAACTAGTGAACAGAGTAGGTAATGATAAAAGATGTGTATTTTTGGTTTCAGAATGGTTAACACTACTAGCATGGAGAGAGATACCCGGGTGAATACCAACAAGTAGTTATAAATTAAAAGTTAGTCACATATTAGTCGAACTGTGAATGGCATCCATTAAGTAGAATTTCTCAGGTAAATTTACATTCTGTTAATATATATAGCCGCCAGGATTCTTGCGTTAAATTGTGATTCTTGCAATTTATACACGAATACATTATACAAATTTTAGTACAGGATCATTACAAATGTGAGATCGCTTATATAAAAAACTTCGGTTTCTAATACACGTTTCACGTTATCCTCATCCTTTAATATATATTATCGATCGATTTATTCTCAAGATTTACAATTCCTACATTTTTCTGTTTGCTACATAGTTAAGTTAC
Organism: Sinodicranocentrus sp. ZH6; assembly: GCA_027743935.1. NCBI lineage: Eukaryota > Metazoa > Arthropoda > Collembola > Entomobryomorpha > Entomobryidae > Sinodicranocentrus > Sinodicranocentrus sp. ZH6. Next base: position 5,425 of record JAHZNA010003578.1, read on the forward strand.
CGTTTCAGTGTGGTACAAAAATAATTCTGAAGAAATGATAAAGAACAGAAAAAAACTAGTAGAAAACAAAATAGGCACCAGAAATGATGTACAAATTTTCAAGCATAAAAACCCATCCACACCCGATCAATAATCTATATGTAGCCTAATGAGTTTAGCTAAAACTAAACTAAAAAATTAATACAAAATGAACAGACATATAATTAGCCACTAAGCAAATAACACTTAAAAACAAATTTCTACAACTTAAACTATCAAAAATCTCAACACAACACATTGAGCACTTTATCAGGGAGTGAATGTATTCTTCGTAAATACACATTGCTTTACATTTATGCATACTACATACAGCTAACTATATATATATTTCTCATTCTGTTCGGAGGAGACGAATCATATATGACAACTAATGATATAAAATAATACACACATTGATCCATATAATGCATTTATAATTGTATAAATACTGGGCGTTCATCGTCTTGATTGTGATACCTGTAAAGTTTGTTGTGTTTCCAGCGAGTTATGTACGAACGAACTCGCATTCTTTCACACATGCTATATACTCATGTTTGAAGTATGTCACATAGTCATAGACAAAGTCATAAATATCATCATCATCATCAACCCGATGTTGGACAGTTTACCAAGAGCAAGTGAAAACAAAGTTGAAGAAGTTTGGGTCAACAAAAAGAAAGGTGGCACAAATAAATATAAATTGGATTAACTTCCTTCCGCAGCACATCCCATGTTTGCATGATGATGATATAGTTTGCTAGTTTTAGTATATGATTTTTTTGTTTCACGCTTTCTTGGTGGATAGTGTAGTGAAACGAGATAAACTCAACACAACAGAATACTACTAAATTTTTTTTTATATAACACAAGAATAATGATAAAAAAATCCCTAAATAATAATTAAGTTATATTTTTTCTCATACAAATTGGCACGATTGTCATAAATTTCTTTACACGATTATTTCACGAATGACTCTTCTATTCCTAGAATTGGGCGTTGAATACCCTGACTCAAGGGATTCCTCGAAAGTCATTGTCGTTGAAGTTGGTGGTTGTTGCGACTGTTGTGGCTGTTGACTTCTACTATTTATTGAGCTCTCATCTTGATGACCAGGTGATCCTACGAGACCTGCTCCACCTGACGTTGATTCCATATATGGATCTGGCAGTCCACTTAATTCATGGTAGGGTGAATCACCTAAGGATATTGGGAAATTGGCGAAATAATTATTAAGTCTGGAAAGTGGAACACTCTCGAAGTTAAGTGCAAAAGTATAGTGGATGATTTATTCAAAGTACCTATGAGGTCCAGTCTTCTTTTTGGTTTAGGAATAGGCCCATATGGGTCACTGACATAGTTGTTGCGATTATCATAAGGAACGTAGTCCTCAGCAGAGTACGCTTGCTGTGCATGATGATGCTCGTAATTTCCACTGTTTCTATTATGTATATGCTGATGAATCATATTACTATGACTCAATTGCTGTTGTTGCTGTTGTTGCTGCTGTTGTTGTTGAAGTTGTTGCTGGTGATGTTGTTGCATGAGATGTTGCTGATCATTTGGCACGATTTGAGGAGCCTTCCACAACGAATCTTGAGAATCCACTGAGCCAGCATTATTGGAGTTGGAGTAACTATTCTGGTCCGCAGTGTACTGATGATCTGCATTAAAGAGAGAAAGAGAATAGGGTTTAGAAGTAGTTCTTAAAGTCAGAGTATAAATCAGTGGCTCAAGAATAGAAGAAAATTTTCGCATGAATCACCATAAATTCAATTTAAACAAGATTATGACAAAATATGAGTGAAAACCACGAGGGGAGAGTTAGAAAGACAACTTTAGAGATACGACACAGTAATGTCCTTACTTCCGTTCCCATTGGGTTGATGATGAAGTCCGTTATAGGATATATAGCCGTTTTGTCCATTGAAATTCTTGAGAGTGTCCTCAATCACATCCATTGACTTTTCCAGTCCTTTGTTCTCCATTCCATTGGTGTAATAGGGTGGTGGGGCGACTTGCGTTGCTGAACGGCTTGCGTCATACTGCTCCTTCTTCACGACACGTTTCTTCCGGCAACAGCAGAAGAGAAGGACGAGGGCAAGACATAAAAGGAGTACTATTCCGGAAACCACGGCTCCGATCACGTAGTGCACACTCTTACCTGTCTGAGCCACGGCTGGAACTGTGCTCACTTCATTATATAAAAAATTCAAACAAAAAAGGAAATGAAATATGACTGTGTGAGTCCCAACATGTGAATGTGTACCTAAAGACTTGAATCATATCATGCTCCAGAACATCCTCCCTCCTTGTTTCGCATTCAAGGGAGGAAGGAAGGAGTAATTTAATTTGTGTGTCATGTCATGATATGATTTAATAACAAAATATCAAATTTCAAAACGTCACTTTCACCACTTTTGTATTTACCTATATCTGCATTAATACTGTTTCCACAACTTTCTTCATCTTCAAAACACAAGCGAACACGAACCGCCTCAACAAGCTTAGGATCTTCAATGACGTGATGAAATTTTTCGTTGAACACAGGTAGCATTCTATACTTTCTCCAAGTGTTTTCCCCGGTTTGCTGGAGCTCGACCTAAAATCCAGAGGAAAACCATAAGTGACCCGTTTCTCAAGGCAGATTAGGCAGAGAGGGTAAGAGACAAAAACAGAGTAGCAAAAGAAAAGTTTTCTTTCCGCCTTTTGACAACTTACCTTAGCCTGCGCCATAGGCATTCGGCTTAAAACGTTGAAAACCAGTGTTCTAGATTTCGGCTCGAATTTCACCTCGAGTGGATCTGGAATTTTGGAGAGGTCAATGCGCGTCATGGTGGTGAGATTTTTGGAGAAGTCGCTTTCACCTTTGGGATTTCTGGCTTTCACCTATATCGCAAAGAATAATAGGAAAATATAAAAATAAAATGCAAGAGTCATAACCTCGGAGAGTTTACAAAAGGCATAAAATAACAATGCAACTTTATATTTATATTTTTTTACCCTGAACGTATAAAACGTTTGTTGTTTGAGTCCAGTAATGTTGCAGGGATTATAATACAAACAATCCGCTTCCAGAACACTACCATCATCTCCAGAATACTGGACAATATGCTTGGTATCTTCATATCCCCCATTGAATCCATGTTCCCATTTCAAAAGGACAGAGCTCACATCGCTTTCCACAATTTTCAACTCTGCTGGTGGACTGGGGCGTCCTTTCTCCTGGAGGATGATAATACTGCTGGCATTTCCCATTGAATTTGTCGCCTTACAACTGTACTCCCCATAGTCATCTCTTTGAATCCCTTGGATGATCAGTGTTGACACGTAAATATCATTTGCCAAAATACTCAGGTTTGTCTCATATGGCCTGATTCCAACTCCACCACTCAACATGACCGTGTTAAAACTCCAGTCAAATTCTGGCTTCGGAAATGCTTGTACTTTGCAAGGAATATATGCCGTGTCCCCGGTGTCAAATGCAGCCCGATCAATTTCCCACTTTCGTTGTTGAATGAAAATTGGACGATGTTGAACACGGAGGTACATGTGACTCTCATCTTTTTTCACTTCATTTTCCACAATGCAAGCATAGTATCCTCTGTCTTGGGCCATGATTTGATCCTTGTGATCCCTGAGATCTCCAGTGAAAAACAATGTCGAGTTGACTGTGTAAGCACCATTCTTGATTTCCACGTCGTGGCTTTCAATCTTGTACAGTCCACGAGCGTCCTTATGGCTTGGGTCGAGAATCTGTCCGTCTTTCATCCACGAGATTGTAGGGCGAGGCTTGGCTTTGGCTGTGCACGTTACTTGAAATCCAGAATCACCCGCACGCCGGATCACTTGAGGTTGAAGGGTTTGAGTGATTTTTGGGGCTTGGTAAACTCTCAACTCTGCTGATGCCACTGTTCCAGTACCAATCTCATTTGTGGGTTGACAAAAATAAAGTCCTTCCGAGGACGCCTTCGCCGTTGCAATGTTGAGCTGAGCTCCAACGGAAATTGTACTTTCCGATCCTTCCTTCCACCATCTTTACAAAAATGTGTCATCAAGATCGAATTAATAACTTATCCTGCGAAACGAATCCCAAATGAGCTCAGGAAAACACATATTTCCTTATCCATACCTATATTGTGGCGTAGGCCAACCGGGAGGATTAGCTCCACAAGTGAGGGTTACCCCCGATCCCTCCACAACGCTCGGGTCTGAAGGCTCAATATGGGATTTGCCAGGAGCATGTTTGATCATCAGAGCTACTGAAGCATTCCCAGTGCGTTCATAAGTTTCCTCTTGTCCGGAAGGATTGATTACGTTGACAGCTTTACAAATATATGTGCCAGCATTTGTAGCAGTAACTCGTTCAATCCGGAGGATGTCACCAGATTGACGGAAACTAGGATCTTCTTTCTTGATCCATTCAATTGATGAAGGGCGGGGATTTGATGAGACGTTGCATTTGATCCAGACACTCTCCCCATCCTCAACTTCCTTCCTCGGCACAACGGACACGATGGGCGCATACAGGACCTCAAGTGTCAAGTCAGCTTCTCCTGATTGGCCTAAACCATTATCCGCAGTGCAGACATATGTTCCAGCATCCTGTTCCACACAAAAGTTGATAATTAGAGAGATATTCTTCTTTAAATTTAGACTCTGATGCCGTCATTGTCGACAAAAATCAAATCAAAATTCAAGTCTCGCAAAGACACAGAAAGATACATGTCAATTGCACAAAAAAGGCACATAAGTTCTTTCTCCTTCCAAGAGAATGATACTACGAAGAGAAAAAAAGAAGTTGAAAAGACGACACAAGAAAAGTCATTTTGATTGCTCAAGTCGTTTCACTCCACACTATACTCCCATTTATATTATGAATGACGATATATGTACAACAACGACAGCAATAATAATAATAATGGCAGCGGAGAAAATTGCTGAAGACAAACCTGAATGGAGACTTGAGGAATTGTGTACGTGAATGAGGTCTCACTGAACCGTCCATTTCTGGTCCATTTAACCGAGCTAACGGCTGGTTTCGAGTCAACATTACAAGTGAGCTTTGCTGGAGTCCCCTTCTCAACACGAAGTGGATTTTCCGGTCCAACTTTCACTCTTGGGTAATCTTTTGGATAAACACGAGTGAGAGGAGAAAGGACAACAAACAACAAAACATCAGTATCATCATGAGAATCAACAACATCAACGAAAAAAAGAGAGGAGAAAAACGAAGAAAAAAATCACTGCATTTCTACAATTTCCACAATCCTTTTTCACATTTAGCTCTTTCCCCCCAACATGTTCGGAATGACGAGGACATTATAAGACTTTTGTTTGATACCAAAGAATCTGTTCTCTTTGGTGGGATTTACCATTTACTTTTCGTTTCCAGAATACAAAATGTAATCTTTAAGGAATAAACAAAAGCGAAGCGTGCGTGCGTATCTTATCATCACAGTATCACACATTACGTTCACCATCCAAGAAACGGACTACACCCCCCGCAAATGACAAAAGAGAAACTGGAAATCCCTCCAAACAATTCTATTTTCTCCATCTCTCCCAACTCGCAAGTCGAACAACGTCAAACGTAGAGAATTATGCTAAACAGATAATCCAAATGTAATTTTTCTCTTTTCCCTCTCATCCCAGCCCTAACCCCGTATCTAGTCTTTAAAAGTTAACTTTGAGAGAGAAAAATGAAAATAATGATAATCCTCCAGCCCAAACTTACAATTAACATTTAGCGTCACAGAACTTTCCAACTTGTCTCCTTCAACCATTGCCCGATTCCAGACAACACATCTGTATTCCGTCCCATCATCATCTCTTTGTGGCGTGACGGAGAGAATGGCTGATGTCGGGTTGTTTTTACTACCGCCAAATTTAATGATTGAGTCCAATGGATATGGCATGCCATTACGGTACCAACGGATGAGGGGATCAGGACTACCGCCGGAACTGGAACATGTCAAATCTAGCGATCTCCCTTCTGTAGCTGTAGGCTCGAGAGGAGTGATTTTTGGCTTTCCAGGAGCTAATAGCACAGTCAGCTGAACAGTCTTAGAATGCAAAGTTTGACCTGAGCCCTTCTCCTTGATTCTGCACTCGAACTTCCCATTGTCTCGGTCATATGTGGAGTTGCGGATACGTAAATCGTATTTGCCCGTGCTTGGGGAGTAATCCACTCTGAAAGAAAAAAAGAAACGACAGGGTTGTTCAAAAGACCTAGATTTTGACCCACCTAAAGAAAAGCAAAAAAAAATAGTACAAAGTCTCCCCTGCTCTAGTTTCCACACTGCTCATTTTCATTGTGTGATAAAAACTCCATTTTAAGAAGGCATAAATCAATCGTGAAGGTGTAATAAATCCAGCAAAAATATGATTTATTATCATCTTCATCATCATTGTACTACCTATGCTGGTAGAGTAAGAGTTTTCCTCTATACATGCTTTTCAACAATATATGAGCGACCCGAGGAAAAACAAATTAGATAACATGAATAATACCACGTAAAATGAAGGTACGAATTTTTCCACAAAAACCATGTTCCTTCCTATTCAGCTGAAAAGAATGTGAATGTAAGTATGACGTAAATTTTGCACAATGATCATCATCATCATCATGATTTCGCTGGTGATGTTAGAAACATGAAGCAGTGAGGAATTTTTGGTTCACTCTTTTTTTTTACATTATTCCACTCAAGAAGGAAATTTTCTTCTGAGAATACCCATCCTCATCATCATCAACATCATCAAGATCCCATTTCTGCATATTAGAATAGACGATTCTCATTACTATAGCTCATGTGTGGAAATTATCGGGATCTCTTTGGGACCGTAGTAAATACTCCTCAAGGGATTTCCGAAAAAGCCTTCTTGGTTGAAGTCTACCATTTTGGCTGTGAGTGTGCGAGGATTTTTTTAATTTTAAAGGATTCTATACATACCGTATGTATTCTTTCATATGCTCAATTGCTCCCTTTTTTCTGCCTAATGGCAAACATGTATAATGATCATGCTTTCAAGCACTGTTCTCTGTTGTGCCCTGATAATTTGACTTTCTTATCTTGGCGAGAATGGAGCCTGGATACATACATACATATATATGTGTTCTAAAAGTTTATATACCTTAGGACACATGTCAGCCGCCATTATTTTCCCTTCTCTGCAAAAAAAGGAACCTATATTCATTTCTGCTCTAAATTCCTAACGAGATTTTCACTAGGAGAATGAGACGAGGAGGAAAATGAAGTGAATTTATTTCCAAGATGACAAATGAGCCTTGTACTCTCATAATATTCATATCTGCTCCTGGCTCCTCCATTATGAATGGGGAGGCTTGAACTCTTCCGTCTTTTGAGGAGACTAATGTATTCATATATTTTCGCGTCGACTACTGAAAAATGACGGCTCATATCTTGGCCTACGCATATTGTGCCTTTTACCTACATCATCAACAAATTGTTTTTGTTTGCAGAGTTTTTTTTCTTGATGGGCACTACCGTTACAATTAATTATGTTGCTGATTACAGAAGGAAATCTGGGCTTCGGTTTGAAGAGGGGAAAAAACCTGCTTCAGCACATAAATCAGCAGAGTAATTACGTAACAACAAGTACATTGTGTATAAAAACAAAGATTCAATTATATCCCTACTTCAGTATGGTAGCATCATCATCTTCGATTGGAGGAATCGATGCTCATTCCATAGTTTAATATATGAAGAAGAAGAAGAAAAATCCAATCATTTCAATCAATGTCTGCTCAAGGGTCAATACCAAAAAGTCAAGTTTTCCCCCTCTTCATAATATGCGTTGACTCCAAAAGTATAATCAACATAATCATATGTATACACACGGATCACAAATGTTTTTTTGTTCAGGTAGCAATAAAAGCTCAGTTCAGTCAATTCCGTATGCGGGTATATGGTATGCAAAATCCGTAATAAAAATGTTCGACGCATCACCTACATAAGCAAAATGCCTTGTTCCTGTTTATTATTATGTAGCTGGCAAATTGACGAAGAAAGATGAATGCCAAACCCTCATCCTTCTCATCATCTTTATTATCTTACGCATATCAACATGATTATTTCACATGCCATGTTTGTATGCTAAAGTAAAGAGCAATTTCCCACTGCCCTTGCTCCTCCATGTGCTTCTTCATCTGGGACTATCAGAGCTAACCATCATCATCATCAAAGGGATTTTTGGCATTGTAATTGGGATTATTTGAAGATGAGGATGATGATCGTAATCATATTTTGAGTAGTTACGTACATCTTCAATTTTTTCCCCAAGAGCCAATAACCATCCCTCTACTTTACTCACTGCTAAATTAAGTTCAAGAAGTTAAGTCTATGTGTGTGTGTGTGTGATTCCCTATTCCCACAATTCAAATATGGCCACGCTCAATATTAAAAAATTACAGATTGGCATGATGTAAGGTCATCACTCAAAGATTTAGATTTCACAGGAGATAACTCTCTGTCTTCAATGATAAAACAAATACGGGCACAAGTTCGGCTTTTCATAAACTGGGGACGAGTTATGCAACCAATGTATTAACATTCTAACTGAATACCTTGTCCTTTTGTACTTTTTCGCCTTGTGTACTCTGTCTCCTCATATTAGTTTTGACGAAGACGAAGAAGAGAAGGGATCAGCAGGCACACCCAAAAGACAAGAGACAGCAGGCGGACTCCACAGGAAGCATTCTCATCATCATCATCATCATCCCAAATTCTCAACCAACCCTTAAAATAATCTTGTATTCATGCATGATGTGAATATTACATGAAAGTAAAGGACATCTTCCACACTTTTACTTGCTATAAAATATTATGCATATCATCCAAGTGCATCAGGTTGGAATGATACATAATTTTAATGATGATGGGGAATCATGGCTAAACGGTCATATAAAAATAAATCCCCATGTGGTATTTCCTTCTTCATGAGGAGTTTCTTCAAACTGTGTGCAAAGAAAGATATTATAGAAAAAGGAAAAGAAAAAAAATCAATGATGAGGATCGAGAGAGCTTTGTTAGAAATGAAATGAATATCATAAGTCCCCTGCTGAAACTTTTATATTTTGAACCTACCTTACAAACACACGCTTACTTACTCACGTACACAAAGATTTCCAATGTTCGATCTCTCTGCGAAATCTAAATTATCCGTTTTATATCTTCAATGAGATGGGATGTGATATCCATGAAATAAATATACCTCACCATAAAGACATATCAATAGCAGAGATCGACAAATCAAAGACTCACTCGGAGATCAAGACCCCGGAGGATACTTTTTTACTATTTGTATCCCACAAGGGGTTTATTTTTAAGACAAAAGATATAGCTAGCATTACGTAGCTAATTACGAATGCAAAGTTTGCAATCATAATATCCTTTTCCACTAACGAGATTTTCTTCTTCTTCGATCATTCAAGCAAAGTTTTGTGAAATGGTCAATCTCAGGAAAAAAACTAAAAGAACGAATGTAGAGGACGGGTGGCTAAAAAGTTGCACTGCTCGTTTCTCAAAAGACTGACGGGGGATCTTGAACGTTTCTCTATTCAATTTACACACCATGTGTGTGCGAAACGTGCCTAGCACATTAAAAATTATAATTCAAGATAACCGCTGGATTCAAATCTCTCTCTTGTGAAGACAAAAAATTATCAAGTCCTACATAAAACACAGCTTGTGACCTGAAACTAATGCGTACTGATTTTTTCAATAAGATTTTAACGCAAAATTCATTTTTTTAATGTTCAAACCGTCATCATCCATGTAGTAATTATAAACTAGACTTTTCTCGTTCCTTCAACTCTGACGAGTTGCAAGTGGCAATCTGAGGATTGCGTGAATTTTCAAGATTTTCTCAAGATGATCATCATCTTCTCCTATCATGATGCTCAACTCAATCTTTGACTTTATAAAGCCTGATTTTGATAAGGATGCTGATAAAAAGGATGGCAAAATAGAAGAAAAATACGGTGCAATATATTATTCAACTTTTTGCATAATCCCATATCCTTCTCAACAGCAGCAAAAGCTGTTTGTTGTAATTGCCAACTTTTTTTCTCGTCGCCTCTCTTTCTCTCTCATTCTTTTTCTTGAGATGGGGAAAAAATGGAAAATGAGCAAAGCTCTTGACTCCTGTGTTCTGTTGAGGTGGTGTGGGGTGGTATTACATGGCAAGCACGAACCACTACTACATTACAACACGACCAAATAAAATGGATTGGTTTGGATGACAGAGAGACGGGACGGGGGCTAAATAACTTTTTACTACTATTATTGACTCTCTTTTCGCTTTTTCTTAGAAACATCATGACAAAAGGAAAAAAAGCTGGTTCTTCATCAACAAGAGGGAAAGAGACGTGAGATGTGGTAATATATGCAAAGATGTATGCTCATAAGATACATGAATGCCTAGTTCATATATAACGTCTTGATGTTGTTAATGGCACAACATGACATGTCACGACTATAAAAACGACCTGTCCATTATTTACATCTTTTCTCTAGCTTTTGCCATCCTTGTTTTTGCTGAAAAAGATCAAATACTCATCCGATCCGTCTTCTGTTTGGATTTTGCATTAATGTCTGCTGAATATATATATGTATGTATTTTTGTGCAGGTGCAGGTGTTTCTGCTGCTGATTAGGATTAGATTTTTTTCCAAAAAAAAGTAATAATGAACTCTTTGTCGAGTGTGAATAAACGAGGCTCTTGAAGCTCAATTGTATTTTACTTTTTTCAGTCTGTCCAAGCGAAATAGACATTTTCGCAATAAAAGCCGTAAATTCTTCTATTTGATGGGGATTTTATGGAAAGGAGATAAAAATTGAAATTAAAACGAATCTCGAGAAACGGATGATATGTTGGAGAGGGTGATCACCAGTAAAAAAATTGTGTCATGCCAAAAGCTATTTTAAAGTTAGTGAGGGAGTTCATAAGAGGGAAAATCTTTTGATGAAAAATCCTGCTGAGACTTGATTACATTTGTTGGGAAATTTTTTAAAAGTTGTTCTGTCCCTGGCTTGTCTACCCCTCGACATCTTGTTTGTGTGAAATAGGTTCAAATATATGTACATGTGATTATGTTGAATTTAGGGAAAATGCAAATTAACGCAGGATTCAAGTTTTTCCAATGATTTTTGCCTTTTTATAGAAAAAAAAATCACAAATATCCTGTAACGATTTTTCTTGCCCTTGAGACTATCCAATATGTGATTTGTTAATTTGATCTCAGGAATGAGAGAAAAAAACGAAAGGGGTTTTTGTACTAGTGACACAAGTTGTTGAAGCCAATGTCGGCCAATTGGGATTCTTTTTTACGTTAAAATAGAAGGTGATTACAGCTTTGATAGATGATGCATAAATTGAGGATGAAAAGTGAAATATATTCAAATGTAAATCGCATTTTTTCCACTAGATATTAAATATACGGATGATTTTTTTTTGCTTACTCATAGTTTTGTTCCAGTGGTGTTCCCTCAATGGCTACGTTATCCTTATCCCTGGCATTCGACCTAGCCCAGTAGAACGTTGGTCCACGGCTGATGAGATGAGATCCAAAGCGACACTCAAGTAACACATCTTCCCCTTGTTTCACATCTTTCATGTCATCCCCCACCACGGCTGTCACTGACAGAGACAACAGCACGAGACCTGATAAACAAATAAAATATATAGAGCCGCTTGTTAAAATACTTGTCATACTTTTTCCTCATAATATACATATCACTCTATATCCAACCAAATAAGGCATCCCTAAAAATAATCAGAGGAAAAATGATGATGTGATGATGGCTTTTGCTGCACAGGGATTAGGATTTTGATTTGAGTCACGCATCTTCATTTTCACGATGACACAGCGGCGAGGAGCCAACAGACAGGAAGGAAATTGTCAGATGCACGCTAGCGATGATGAGCTAACTAACGAAAAAAATGTATCATGAAATTAAGGCTCAACTCTCGAAAGGTCCACGAGAGTTGGCTGCGAGTGAGTTTGTAAGAGATTACAAAGGAAAAGGACCTACTTTATTATCAAGCCTTAAATCATTCACTTGTAATTAATTGGAAAAAAAAACATGATCATCATGATGACGATGAAGAAGAGAAAGGCTCTTGAATCTAAACTCCATGTTAATATTTAAGGGATGACTTGCCAAAAAATATTATTTTTTTGGAAGGGCTCTCTATTTTTATCAAGAGGGATTGTGGAGATTTCGAAATTAGCTCTTGTTTTCTATAATGCTCTATCATGCGCATCCAGCTTCATTAATGAACTGCTTATGTCACTCCTTTATATTACGAATTTCAAATGTTTGTTTAGCATAATCGTCCTCTCGCTTATTGTGACAATTGTTTCAATTTTTGGAACATGAAGACTAACAAGATAAGAAGGAAAAATCCACGCGGATGTATTTCTCAAGGCTCCAGCCATCCTAAAAGATTTACGTTTTTCCAGCAGTCCACCCTCCTCATTTGCGATTAGCTGTTATTTGAAATCAGTTAAGCATAAGTGGGTCCCAAGGAGGGATTATTTATGCATGTTCGCACCCAAAACAAGCCGCCTTCACGATTTCCAAAATTACTTTATGAGAAAATTGAGCAAGAATATTGTAGTGCAGTGGAATACTCAAGCATGTATTTCCTCCGTCAAGCAAAGCATTTATCGGTAGACAATGCAATACAACAGAGGTAACATGACAAGTCCTTGAATTTTCACAAGACTGCATCCTTGTCTCCCCTTTTGAAATTCGTTCTTGCACAATATTACAATCATCATCGTGCTGATCATTATAAAAATTTAATTTTTAAAAAAATACTTCATCTCTCCCCATTGTACACATTTTTTCCATGTAGCAAACTAATATTGTTATTCATGCACAAGGCGGTTTGGAAGATAAAAGCTGTTTTCCAAGCACATCTTCTCCCATCTCTTGAGAGATACTTGATGATGACGGATACACAGAGAAGAAATGGAGAAGAAGAAAACCCTCAACAAAAACACGACAAAGAATGGGGCTAATAATCAAAGTAAATAAATATGTACCAAGAAAGAGGCAAGAAGATGCAACAATGCAGTCATGCACAAGTAACTCCTTTTCTACTGAAAAAAAATACTTAAAAAAGAAGACGAATGCTGAAAAGGATGCTAAAGAAAGGGGGGATAATGAATGGGAATGAAAATGGGAAAAAAGGAAATCGTTTTTCTTTCTTTCCACCGAGAGTGTAGAGGAATTGTGGAGATGAAGCTTCTCCGTCTTTTAGGGAGGCTGTTTCAAAATATATTATGTATTTTCTTGGAGGTGTGCATTTTAAAAACCACTACAAACACTTTTATTATAATAGCTCCCTTTATTTGCTACTGCCACTTGAGCTGGAATAATGTGAAAAGATTGGATTTTTTCCCTTGAGAAAAAAAAATCATCCTTTCAATTAGGGATTGTGTTCTCCATTGCCTAAAACGGAAACAGGGATTGAATCCTTGTGTAGGCTGACGAGATTGGAATATCGTGACGACTATATAATCCGTTGTGTAAATTGAGAGATGGGATTTGAAATCTGAGGTGGAAAAAGAGATATTGCCAAATAAGTCAGAGTGATGGCTTATTTGAAGGAGAGGATTGACAATGACAAGGGAAAAGATACATTGTATTGGTTACGGTTATCGGTGAATGTGTGGTCTTGCTTGTTTCATTTACAGTGAAAGGACTTCCTGTTAATTCAACTGAGACCAAACTGAGGAAGGAAGGAATAGGTGGGAATCAACATCTTCGATTGACATTAGTTTGCATTGCTTTTAATGAAAATATATCAGTAGCTTCCCATCAATCTAACAACCACTCTACCTGTTCAAGAAACAAAGAAAACATATCGGCGCTAACATTCCCAACTGCATCAATTATTCCATTTCTACAGTTATATCCAACTCTAAAATTAACCTTTACGATTTCAAGCTAAAGTAAATCCATTCCTTATTTCTTCTTCTGCTCCATTCCCTACCCATCTCATTACAAAGCATTCATGGAATACTTAGATCCTCCCCACAAGCAAGCTACAATTCCAATAACTCTAACTGAAATACAATTAGTCGAGGATTGTAAACGAGCTCATTAGTTTTGTTCACACCTCGTCAGAAATAACCAGCTAATAATAAATATCCCATCCATTTTTAATATTCGTTATTATCACGCATATGTAATTCAGTGAGGCTGAACCGTTCAAATTCTTTCAAGTGGGGAGAGTCTTAGGCTATAAATTATCCATCTGTTTTGAATGAGATCACCGTGAAAAAGAAGAAGTTAGTCTTGAGAGACGTCAACTTTACATACCTGAAAAAGTAACTTTGAAAAGGATGAGATGAGCGATGAACCCTTCTCCTCATATGTTTAAACTTTTTCACCCTCACTTTTTTTTCCTCTGTGACCATTTTCTATTTTTGTAAAATATAACAACCAGAGCCATACGTCATGTCAAAAAATTTCTCGGATTTTAATAACCATTTTAAAATCCTTTGGCGAGCACTACTTTTTGGAGGGTGTTAAAAGCAAAGCAATAATGGAATGATGACATTATGTCGTGACAAGGGTTAAGCTCATTTATTTCTTCCCACTTTTTCCTCCTCCATGGCAAGTTTCCTTTCTGACGTAATCTTATTGGACAGGATTACTCTTTGGAAAATAGCAAGTAGCATTGGTAGGAAGAAAAGCCATTTCCAATCTTACTTTTGTACCATTACACATGACAAAATGAGAAAGAAACTTGTTTCAGATTTTTGGAGAACTTTATCATCCTTTCCCACACTGTAGAGCAGGTAGAGCAAATCAAGTTAAAAGCAAAGGCTTTGTGTACTGAAGGTATTTTGTATTGAAAGGTCTAGGTCAGGAAACGAGTTTGAAAAGACGACTATTTTTGGTCATGTTCAAAAGGAAATCCAACAAGAATGCCTTGTCAGACAGAAATGCACAATTGACAAGGTTAATACGATTTTAGTGGTAATTCAATGCGTTCAAATGGTCTTGTTTGCGATACATTTTTTTATTATACAAAGTGGTAATCACTTTTTAAACATTGATCACATTTAAGCTATATAGTACTCAATGAAACATTTGGATATTCACTTAATAGTCAACTAGCAAAAGTACCTGCTGATCTAAAGGATTATTAAACTTCTCTAAAATCTAGCAGTAGCGTCAATTTCAATCAAGCTTGCATTTACTCCTTTGTGCAGACTAGTTACTTTTTCCTACTCAAGGCCACCTCTCTTATCAATAGACTACAAGCATTTATTTAAACAATTCAAAATGTACAACAAACAAGCATAACAATGCTCATCTTCAACAATGAGAAAAAGACAAACACTCTCAAAGCATACAACTTAGCATTGATGAATATATGTAGCTCACATGATGTAACATCATATAGATAAGGAAACACGTTGTATCCCTTAAATTGTTTCTGGTTGTGGTTGTCCAGATGCCTGATAAAATGGAAACATGCATACCTCCTTGTGAATCTTGTGATTGTGCCTTCAACTAGAAGAACATTTCTTTATGAACTTTTTACTCATCTTTTTCTATGTTGGAGTAGTTTGTAATAAAGTGAAATCAAACAAATATGACGTTACTCTCGTGATGAAGTATACAACTCAGGTTTTCTCTGAATCTGACATACAATCACAGCCACTCACTCAATGCTTTTCCTTTGTTCCTGGAATACAAAAAAGCTTCAGCTCCAGTCCAGATAAAACATCCAGAGTTTTTTTCCCTTTATTGTGCACATATGTTGGCCACGCTATTACAGTAAAAGTCAAGGTGAGGATGGGAAGGGATGAAAATGAAAAAAGGATTTCAAAGGAAAAGCTTACAAGATATATAACATCTCTTTGCAGTAGCCTAGCCCAAGAAAAAAAATGAAAACCTGAAATCATCTAAAGTAACCTATAACACATTGATCTCCTGCGTTTTTTCCCTTTTACGCACTTTACCTCAAATGAGATAAAAGTGCAGCAATTTCATTAAAGTGCAGGGGAACGCATCACCAAAAGGAAAAAAGCCAACAATACCCATTTCGACTTCCTTTTTTAGATCAAGTTTACTTTCAAGGAGCAGATGACTCCTCCGATCAATTTTTTATCATTATTCCACCCTTTTTTCTTATACTCAGCCCGTTCCTTCAACTTGTATTCTTATATATTTTGCTTCCTCCAATATTGTAAATGCAGTTGGGGGAATTTTCTTTATTGGAAATGTGGAGCAGAAGAACATGAGCCTTGATTGAATTGGAGTGAGCAGACAGGTACTTGTGATGCAAGCATCAAACATTTTCTCGAGAGAATCCGTCAAAACCAGAAGATGAAATGGGATATGAGACTTGCTTAGTTTTCCTAACAAATACAATCTATTATACTGATACACACCTCTTCTCAAACAAAAAAAGAAACGAGACTTCACCCTCAGCCTAACCTCCTCCTTAACAAAGCCATCGAGAATCGAGACAGACACGAGGGGAAAAATAGGTATATTACTCAGATACAATATCAGTATCATCCATCCCCCGCCCTCATCATCTGCATCATAAAAAAAGAAGCTAGAGTTCACAAAGAGAGAAAATACTTGTACGCAGCTTGCACAAGGAAAACCACAAAGTGCATCCTGCATCCTTTAAAATATTCTTTAGGTAATGTGCATCGAAAAGGGCAGATGCACTTGCGTTGCATTCATTGAACCGGACAGGAAATTCATTTTACCGGGAGCATCCCTTATAGGTATACCTATATGCTTCAGCTAAAAAAATTGACTTTTGAGAATGAAGGCAGCAGGTTATACAAGTGAGAAAAGGATAATTAACCAAAACTCGAGAATCCCATTCAGCTCATCTCACTCTTTCTAACAAGTCAAAAGAATCTTTCATTCTAATCTGTACAACTAGGGGAAAAAGATAAATAGCTCAAGGAGTAGCACTCTTTCAAACGCATTATTTTTATCTCTGGAAATGTTCCCTTTTATCTTTTTTATGTTGTACTTTTGAAGTTTTTTTTTTCGAAAGTTTCAAAATCTCATTACGATTTGTTAAAATGAGAGAAGTTACGAGGAAAAAAATACCTGACCTGGACTATTTATGGACCATCTGCCAAGCCTCAGCTCTCTCATTGAAAAAGCCATTTACTCTGTTGTCTTGTATTTTAGCTTAAGAAAT
Organism: Sinodicranocentrus sp. ZH6; assembly: GCA_027743935.1. Lineage (NCBI taxonomy): Eukaryota > Metazoa > Arthropoda > Collembola > Entomobryomorpha > Entomobryidae > Sinodicranocentrus > Sinodicranocentrus sp. ZH6. The sequence goes on from JAHZNA010003578.1 coordinate 22,663, forward strand.
AAAATATAACGAGAAATATAAGCTAGTTATTATCATGTAACAAGGAATAAAAACGATATATATAAACATTTTTCAAAAAAAGTTTATCTCCCTTTAAACAACTTCTTATACAACAAATCCGCAAAGGGACCTTCTCTCACAAGGGCAGGGTAAAGGGCACTCGCCATGTAAATGAAATTGTAACACTTGAAACAGTCTTATACCCTGTGAAATCTATGTTCTCGGACGAATTGAGTGTAAAGGAAAATCGTTAAGAATGAGCTACGAGCTTCTTCTCAAACAAGGATTGGTTACAGGTAGAGAATTCTAATGTCCTCATTTCCTCTTTTTTTTCTTCACGGGCTTAACCAACTCTAAAGGAAAATACACGACAAGAGACGACGGACGGAGGACGGGTTGAAAAAAAGCAAAGCAATTACAATCAGAGTACATGTGCATACACACGTAGTAAAAAATGTTGCTAAAGGCGAAGAAAAAAATAATATATTTTGTTATACATATATATATGTATATATAATATGCATATAGGTATAGGATGTTTTGGTCAACTTTATTTAATAAAAAGCGGTGATGTTGGCTACTTGAAAGAGAGAAAATCAAGTTCAAGCCCTACAGCAAGTCACAATCGCCCTTTTTTGCTTTCTTGTCAAAAACACTGGGTTGGTTGGTGGGGGAAGTGATTCAAATGATTTTTATTTTACTTATCACCATTGAACGGGGGAAAAATACTAAAACGGCTAACCTCACTACTCACACTCACACACACACAAACATAATATTAGATTGGAATTGCATGTCTACAAGAATCGTTTTGAATCCTCATCAGGAGCAATGAGAGTAGCAATTATACAACCCATGTAACAAAAGCATTATTACATTTTTTCAAGTTAATTAGATGACGAGAAAAAAGAGGCTTGCTCTTGTATCCCATTTTACTAGAATGAGGCTCGGTGATGAAGACACAGTTAGATAGGAATGAAATGCAGGTGAAATAATAGTAATCACTGCACTCAGATGATACGGGATTACAAGCTCCTTGTGGGGATGAGAAATTGAAAAAGTATCCTCTTTTAATGATCCCTCTCTGAAGGGAAGACGACGGGGAAGATATAATGACATGCGATCTTGTTTCGAGTGTTGTAATTGTGATTGCTTGCAGAGAGAATTTACAAAAAAAAAGTTTTGTGAGAAGTCAGTCACTCAGTCATTCAAGTTGGATGTTATTTAAATGGAACAAAAACAACAAGTTTGAATCTGCATTTGAATTACAAAAGCATCTTTGTTTCGTTCACGCTGATCCACTGAAGACAATGAATGACAAGGGAGAATGAGAAGTACATGGAAAATGTCATTGTCACCCTATCACATCATAATACGAGCATCATCATTAACATCATCATTGTTGTCATTAACAAGACTGAATAACTGCGGAAGACAATCATGTAAGAAAATTGTGGCTGGAGGAAAACAAACTTTTCATTTTGTCAATTTGCAATAGATATTTTCCCTGTATACTTGATACTCTGGAGAAAAGAAGCAGATGGACGTATTAATAATGACGGTTTATTACCCACTTAGATTTTGGCTCATATGATTCCCTACTGCTCTCAAACCATCATTTCAATTTCCCTCCTTCTCTTCAATCTTGTCCACCTGACGGGTAACAAAATTGAAGAATTTCCTCTGCTCCCATTCACCCACGTACTTTCCCAGTCTTGAGAGAGAGAGAGAGAGAGATGTACATAAAATTTAAATTACGATTGCAGACTCAATTCCCAACCTCTCTCCAGAGAAGTAAGTGCATTCATCCTTAGAATGATTGCTTTTGTTCTCCATCACCTGTTGTATCAGGACCCGACATTGTGGAAGAGAACCTGCTCCTGTTTTAATATCGCAGTGGGTCTCCCTTCCAAAGAGGATACTACTGGAAGATTTATGTGGTTCAAAGGGAAGAAGAGACAGTTTAATTACCGCATCACTTTTAATATATGTGCATGAGAATACATGGACGCAAATCTGAAATGCATTATTACTTCTACTTCAACCGATCTAGATATTCTTGCATGGGCTCACATGAGTCTCGGATAGGGAATAACGTTTAAAAAAATACTCGGTTTGCTTATTACATGGTCGCTGTCACCTTCTAATATTACCACGGCATTCATTACTCACGCTACACACAACAGGACAAGAGTAAATCCCTATAAGCATATATTTCAATTCCCTTAAACACTTAATAAACCCGGGCCGGGCTGAGAATACTGGAAATTCCACTTGACAAAGAGTAATACGAATGGAGTGTGGAAGAACAATACAAAATATTATTACTGGTATCACTCTCCTCATCCTCACCAAAAGAAGGAGAAAAAACTTGTATGGTCTTTCTGCACAGCATTATTATCACTTTTGCAGACTCTCGCACCAACAACTCGTTTTTTCTCCAAGCTTAGCGAGCCGAGAACGGGATGCCAGAGAGTTAAAAAGGAATCAAGGTAATTATTTCAATGATACAATTATTATTGTGTTCAGGATACCTGTTCCATTTTCGACTACGTGTGTGCAACTATGCCCACTCAAGAGGGGCTTTATAGGAGGCAACTTGTTTTCCTCTCCTTTTAGTAAATGACTAAACCGACATTGTATTTCATGCCTTCTCCTTATCTCATCTTTTCAATTTAGTATGCTGAGCAGATTAGAGGAGAGAAGGTGTAAGCATGGTTGAAAATGCGCTTTGTGTATTAAGGAGATATTAGGAAAAGTTGAAGACAAATAGATATCAAAATTACTCCTGTGAATTGTATAATTGCCCTGAGGTCCAGGCTATTTATTTAAGTGGATGGTGTACACAATATTTTTTGTGTTCATTCTCCCTATCTTGCGATATAATCAAAAAGAGAGGATGGGAGATGGTGTTGCTTTGTGTTGCAGAAAGGTGCAAACATGAGGAGTTTTTGCTGTTTCTCCTCTTATCGTCACACGAGAGTATTAAGCTCAATAAAAAAGGAAAACGAGCCATTTTCCTTTTTCTCAAGTGGCATATGAGGGGAGCAGGGAGGTAGGTCAATTTACTAGTTTTAAAAAGACAATACTAAAATATACTTAAGCTTCTGCTCAATCCTCACTCACAATATATTACTCAAGCTATTGAGAACTCAATGAGCTAATGGATTGGCGTTTATTTGCGAGGATGAGATGCAAATGACATGCGTAAATGCGTAGACTAAATGACAGAAAAGATGGATTTTTTATATGGATTCGAGTAAAGTATAAAAAGTAGTACATATGAGAAAGCTTGAAAAGCTCATCTGAACATGGAAGTAGTGAACTCTATCACTAAGAAAATGACAGGGCACAGGAGTCAAACGGTCAGTCGGGTTTGAGAAAAAAGGATAATTGCGTTCACCTTTGAATATTACAGGAAAACTGGTGAGGTCTCTTAAGTATATTTTATTTTTTTGATGGAAATTTATGTTTGCAATAAGCAAACTAAAAATTATGATTGTACAGGAGGACACGAGGAGGGGAAAAAAATAGTGTGTGAGATGTTTTACTAGCTTGTCTGTCCATCTTGTAAAGGCTCAGAGTGAAATAATGGTCACGGTCTTGGGAGCATTTTCTTTGGCTAATTGACTTTGTGTCAGTTATTTCAAAGTTTATGAAGCTCTTTTGTAGATGATGATGATTATAGGAAAAATCCGCTGGGCTGACCAAACTTCCATGTTGAGAATAACATATAGCTTCTAAGAGAGTCAACATAGTCTTGCAGATTTTTTTGTGCCAAACGAGTCACAAGTCAACTTGTGCCGATAGACATATATACTCAAGAAGAAAATTATCGGTTGATTGGGAGTCGAGATGGGGAAAAAGTTGATTTTGGAGGATGATGAAGATGATCACTTTTGCAAATAAAATGCTATGCCTTTGCTTATCTCTCTGTGAGTTTGAAGGCTGTGAAAAAATGCCGGCTTGTCCCTTGTCTTCCCTCTTGATAGTTTTGTAGTATCGATTGGATTCTTTACCGTTTTGCATCTTCACTTTATGCTGACTGCTTCAACAGAGGAAAAAATATTTCCCCATATTCTCTCACTCTGTTCGGATAAAGTTGCATAATATAAGGCTAACTTGACGATGGCAGATTTCTAATCAGCCAAGCCTCCAAGAAAGAACGTGAGCCTTGTTTTTCCTTCACAAAGTTTAATTTACTTTTTTACTCGCAAAACTCTCTACACTCGAGTTGGCCTTTGGTAGCGTTGCACTCACAGATTGTTTTTTTGACCGGTAACTTATCAACTTTACAATGCTCTCTCTAGTTATTTCTACAACAATGAGTACGTGTGTGTATGTTTAGTTTGAAACAAGTTTGTACACGAGGAATGAGACAAGATAAGGAGAAACAGCGGTGATTGTTGAGAAGGAAAGCATGTTCGGTTTATGTGATGATGACTTTTTTCCTGCCCTCTCTTTCTACCTTGTTTTGTGGGGATGTGTTGATCAACAATTTATTATGTTGACGGTGTAATAATTTTGTCAGTACCTTTTAATTTCAATATCTTGCCTTCTCAAATAATAAGTAGCTTTTAGCGGAAACCCCTTGCACAGGAGTGGAGCCAATAGAAGGAAGCATGTTGATCGGCAACTTTTCAATTTTTCCTTGTATTGACAGCATTTTCCTGGGAATTATGGAGTCTATAATTAATTGGCATACCATTCATGAGTGAAATCACACACATTGTATTTTTCGAAGGACAAATTTCTATGCATCTATCCCTGGAATTCATTTTCAAAATTCAATATTTTTTAAGAATTGACTTCCATCATAAGCATAAAAAGGTGTGAGTGTTAAAATGACTCAAAATCGAGCTATAATCCAACCTCAACCATCAAAATAAAAATTGCACATCTAGAAACATCTACAGAGTCAATAAGTTTGAAAATCCAATGATTCTATAATTCATTGTCACTCCCTTAAGTTATTCTCATATGTTATCCATCCATCCCTGTGCATTATGCATTATGTTATCCGACCACATATCAAAATCCAAACCGTGCGAAATTTTCCCACGCCTTTGAAGAAAGTCTCTAGAGATGAGTAATTGCTCGTGTAATTCAGCACATCATATAATCCACCTTCACATTGTCTTACACCGGATAGGAGTATCCATATAGGCTAAGGTAAGTTCCACAATGCAATCTCATCAGCTACTGTGTGACTTGCAGAGTCGACGAAAAACTTGTAAATGAGAACTTTATTTTCTCTCCCCATTAATTTTCGTGTTAACCTGAAAAATCCTCTAGTGTACATGCGAGTTTCTCTATTTTCCAAGGATGGCTCCTTCCTTCCTTCCTTTTTGAGCAAGAGCATATGAATCATGTCGTGATAATGATAATTCATAAGTCTATCCGTATTTTCCCATGTCTACATCCATACGCTAAGCGTCGAATGAACAAGCTGATTTAATATTTTTCGTATGGTGGAAAGGAAGGAAAAAAATTACAAATTATTATGATTAGGAGTAAGTGATGACTTTTATTTTCACTTATACTCCAGGGGTTATAAGGATGGTGGTGTGGGAAAAGTAGAGACAAAACAACTTATTTTTTGGATAATGATAATCGCATGCTTTTTTTTTGCTTCCCACTCCAAAATACATTTTGAAAATTATTACCGGTAGTTAAAACAACCCGACTGAGCATCACTCACAATTCAGTCCATTGAGCTCTTTAAACTTGAAAGAATATTCATAAGGATGTCTCACATAAACTTTTCTAGTGCACTTCCAACTAATTCAAATCTAGATCAGACTCCGCTCATGGCAAAACAACAAAGTGAAATTAATCCACATTCTCTTACAAAGTATCCCTTTCCCTGATGATAATGATGATTGCTAGAATCATGCATAATGAATGATGATCAAGATCAATACTTATTCAACTTCTGAATAAGGGATGGCAAGGAGCAAGCAAGTGCATCATCTTTTTATTGCTTCAAGGAATCGCAGAAAAAAACTGATCCAAATTCGTAACAGGAGCCCATCGCCCTGATGATTACATCAATATATATATGAAACCAAATATGCATATTTTTCCTATCCATTATTCCTATCGGCGAATAAGATGCAAAAGATTTTCCACATTATATCATATCATATCATTCCCATCAGGTCAGTAGCGAACTCTACTTATTCAAATGAAATATCAAAGTTTTTACGGTGGCGCTATATAGCTTACACAAAGCTCTTTTTTCTTCCGCCCCCAGGGCCATCAAAAGTAGAAGTAGTCAGCTACCTTAAAAATTTTAGGGATCTTAATGATATGAATACAATAGCCAGATAGAGAATCATCCTTTTTTCTCTGCAAATGGAAAAATGACCGACTGGACTTGTCTTTCCAAGCTACCATTTTCAGAGATGAAATCATCCAACAAAATCTCTCTCTCACACATGGCATCATACATTTTCAGGTGGATTTGAATATTTTCCATCTGTCTTCCCCTTAAAGACATTTCATAGTCAGAGTCTAGTCGGAATGGAGGCAAAGCAACTTCTTCTTTTCTCTCTGTGTGCAATAAGCCAAATATTGCTGCTACCTCTTCCTACAATAAAATCTCCAAACTTGTCTTTTTTGGATTTTCTCAAGTAAAGCTGGAAAGTTTTTTCTTCTTCTTCTGATTGCCACAACTATATACTACCACTTTACATTGACTCCAAAGGCAATCATTATATGTTTCTCTTTGAGGAAGATGCTCCTCTTGATGATGATGATAGTGTGTGTTGTATATGTTTATATTTTTTATTTATCCCACATTCACTCCAAAGGCAATCATTATATGTTTCTCTTTGAGGAAGATGCTCCTCTTGATGATGATGATAGTGTGTGTTGTATATGTTTATATTTTTTATTTATCCCCATCTGTTTTGTAGGTATACATATTTTCCTCTTTTTTTCTCCAAAACAACAACATTCTTCCCAAATAATAGGAAAATGAAAAGCATCATCATCATCAAGTCTTCATATGAGAGAGTAATGGATGGCGTATCATCATATTTTTTTTGATATGTGAACAATCCGTTGTCAGAAAAAGCAGTACTTTTTTGTAGTAATATTGAAAACACCTTGATTGATGCTTCTTCTTTTCCACCTCAGTGAGATGAGTTGGACGGAAGGAATGTGGTAGACAAGTGTGCTCCTTGTTTCGAAAACTATCAATTTTTTACTCATATCCCCCTCTTTAAAAAAAGATACTGTTCACAATGAGAAAATACTAGAGATTAATTACATGCTATGCTCCTTTGCATGATATTAATATACCTAACGTACAACACCATTCGTCTCCCTACAACTTTTTAAAGGAGCCGAACTGTCGAAAAAAAGTATTGATGATATGTTAGCCAACTGCACAGTGTACATTACAATCACCATCATCATCATTTTGTCAAGAATTGGCAGAGAAAAGAAGACTCAAGAGAAAAACGTGGAAAGTCAGTAAATTACCATTTCGGTAAATTCTTCCTCGTCTTATCATGTAATTGGGCTCTTATCATTATTATTATTATTTCATTGTGGTGTATTTATTAGAGTAACGGGAAGCCATATGGATTTTAAAAAGACGAAGAAAAAAAAATTACACGGTATATATATGCATAACATTCCGGTCTGAGCAGGTTTACTAGTTTTGTGAACGACTTGGAAAAAAACTTGATGTGCTTTTAATACACCTGACACCTCAAAAATATGCTATACGTCTAGAATCCTTTTTCTTCGATGATGCATCTCCTCAGAAATAGAATTGAATTTGAGGATTTGAAGTAGAAAAAATCTTTCTATATATTCTCCTCTCCTCTTGCACTGACACTACTGACAGTGAAAGAGAGAAAAAACACTGATAAGACAATCAGTCTCCTTATATCTGCTGCCTCTTCCAACAGAGAAAATTGGGAGAGGAGATGGACCAACGCTGGCAGAATATCAAACAGCCTGGTCAACCCTTTTCAGGGATTTATCAAGAATACGATATGTCGCCATCGGTTTTCACCATCATCATATTGTAATCACCAGCACCACGGAACTAGGAGTGTTATCACCCCATTCTGTAATACAATAAGAGGTGGAGTAAAACAATGTGGATCATGAGTAGAACGGTCAAAGGGAAATGTGCGTGTAGCATGCAACTCTTGTTGCCATCCTACATGGGAATCAACTCCTGTATATTATGCATGATTAGAAGTTGTCTACTTGCTCAAGAAAGATGCATCTTGGGATGAGAGAGGAGCAAGTTAACAAAATGTATTTATTTATTTACAAGAGCAACATCGACAATCTTCAAGAAGACGGAGAGACAACGAGTTTTCTTATTAAATGAACAATAGACTAGCTAAAGAAAGGGTTGAATGCTAAAAGGCATTCTTTCACGTGAATTGGGATGATGGATAGTTATCGTGTACACTTGCAGCTCTTGCATGCAAAGGAAATGTAATATCCCTATTTTCAATGTTTTTTTTCTTCGTGAAATCCTTCCCTGCATTTTTCTCATGGTTGAGGGGAACCTATATTTTTCGTCAATATGTTTTTTCTTTCTCGTACCCGCTCACAAGTTGTGCCAAAAACAAATCCTCCACTGAAAAACATACGGAGAGTGTTGAAAAAAGGAAAAGTTCCGGTTGACAGGTCAATGTTCACAATCCCGTGATTAAGACGACATAAGTTGATGGTAAGTAAAGAGCATCTAGAAGATCCCACTTGACATCCTCCTAGTCATTGATGAGCGTGATGAGAAAGGAGGACAAAAGTTAACGAGGAAAATAGTTTGTAGAAAAGTTTAACTTGTTTTCTGCTCCATCCACCCTGGCAATCCTAGTCTATATAGATTGTGTTCCTTCCTCTCATCTACCCCATTAGTATTGATGACCAGTAGTCGACAAAGGTTTTTGACTTGATTTGACGGTTACTTGATCTGATCCATCCGGGCGGGTTGGTAGAAATGAAAGAGGGAAAGGGTGGTGTTTAATCTTCAATGCCAACAACGTCCCCAGCAAAGAAAATTCTGTGATGAATGAACTCACTCTGTAGAGGAGTTTGGGTCATCGTGATGTGTATTTTATACTGTACGAGCTCACCGCAATACTTGTCCAGGAGAAAGAGACGCACATTCCAAGCTATATATAGAGAGATTGGCTATACCGGTTTAGTACTTTCCAGAGATTTTTTTCCCTTTTC
>JAHZNA010003579.1:0-61616 GCA_027743935.1 Sinodicranocentrus sp. ZH6
TTTGTACATTGTGAACACCACTTGGGGCATTGTATGCAGAAATTTTGCATGTAGCACAATGCCCCTGGCCAACCACATTCGAAAATATGTATGAACAATTTTTGTTCCCGTATTGGTATTGTAGCTCTCCTGATTTCCTTGATTGATCCGATTTGCACACTGACTGACAATGAACTCACTCAAGTTCTGGGCTACTTGCATATGATAAATCTGCCTTTGCTGACTTTCATGGAAAGAAATAGTAGTTGGCAGTTGATCGACTTGTTATAACAGTTATAAAGTGTATTGAACTCTCTCGAGTAATTTTTCATGTTGAAATTATACTTGAGTGGAAGTTTTTTCCATAAAAATCTGCGTACACTGAGCAGTGGCAATATCAAAGCTTTTTATTTGAGCTAGAGAAAGAAATACAGCGTGTAACATGAGTACTTTTACGACAATGATAAAAGGATGCTCATAACAATAATCAACACATGTAATGCAATTACACACACGGTGACTGACCGCGTTTTGTATGCTTTTTTTGATTATACATAAGCCCCTCATGCCCTCCTTAGAACAACTGCACCACAACTGATATAATGTCAAAAACTAAAAGTAAGAGCTGAATAAGTTTGCACTTGATGTAATTACAGCTAGTAGAAAAATGAAGAGGAAAAATGTTTGTACATAATTTAACAATTTACAATCTTGCCATTTAAAACTTAGTTCTAAGTAAATTAAAATGTAACTAATAATGTTATTCAATAGTTCCAGTTTGTATATTGTATGATTTCATAGAAGTGTGAATGAATGTTGCATTCAGTATTATTTTTAACGCTGATATAAATGGAGAAAATGATATGTATGTGGATGTGGTGCTATCAAGGAAAATGATGAATGAATAAAAACATTGCTAATACTGGACAACTTTAGTGTAGCTGTATGTTTGCACACATTAAATAAATTTTTCATAAACAACCTGTCCACGTTTACATAACGCAATAACTCTCATAAATACAATGGTGATGCAATTGACGATAATATTATGATGATGGTAATTGATGTCGTAGCGCCCAAATGAGTATTTGTGAAGGACGTGGATCATGAATTTTTTTAATGCATTTATTAATGACGCTAGTCAGTCCGAGCATCCTAATTCCAATCCAATTGTGCCACGCGCATGCTGGTTACAAGTTACTGGTTTTAAAAAACATGATGCAGAGATCAACTATGAAACAAGGCTAAATGATACCAAAACTATATTTTACCTGTATAAATAAAACCCAGAAGAATCTAATGTAGCTAATGTGGGGTGGTTTTTACTTGAATAGTCAGTTCCAAAGGATTTTCCATTCGATTAAAAAATTGTATGTACCAAATGATTATTTGCGAATGGTAGTGAGCGGAGATTCTACTTTGCACGGCGGCTCAAATCATTAATGAATATATTTCGCTAAACATCCATGCCAAATGAATCTTGTCCAGGAAAATTAAACAGGGTTCGAAATGAGATTCATGATTAATTCTGGTTTCCTTTATTCATCGTCAAGTCAATTTATTACAGCGGTTGGGTATAAATGTTGGCCAAAGTGAACCACTGCATGAGAACGATGATGACAGCATCCCTCACACTGATCAAGCCGGTGGTGGTGGCTGGTCAACTAAAATAGATACAAACAATTCATGAAATTTAACTAACTTAACAATTTCGTTCAGCTAAAAACAAAAATTCTTCTTAAAATACTTTTTGTCGATTTAAAAAAAATACTTACGTCCTAAGATAGGATCATCTGACCGTATTATCAAAGTCTGCCCCCCTCCAATGATTAAGCCAGGAGCTACGTCCAGCGCCAAGCAAAGTTCAGGCTTCAAGGTTATTTTAGTGTTAGGCTCGAGAATACTTAACTCAAATTCAACTTCGTAGAGTGAAATCCTTTTGTACGTATAAGTAACGCGTATGTTGTACTTTTTGCACAGTAAGTCAATCCCAAAGAAAACGTGAAGCTTCGACGGTGCACCCAGTTTGCATAGAATAACGTAATGGTCGCGATTTATTTTGGTGGTGATCAGCACGTTGCTCGAATTGAATATCGCCAAAAGTTCAGCATTTATATAATTCCCCATTGTTTAGCCAAACAAAATTTACTCTGGGAAAGCTTGTCACGAGCTATGTAGAGCAGTTTGTGAAAATTACTCTTCTGAAGGAATATGTCTATTCCAAGGCACTCTTTCCTCACTCACCAAGAGATAATTGATGTCTGGAGAAGAAAGAAGCTGTTTCCTATCTATATTTGATTTTGAAGATGGTATATATGGTTCGAGTTTGAGAGTACAAGTATTTGAAGCAAGCATATGAGTCACATCAAATTATTCCAAGAAAAAGACTTAACTGTAATTCGACCTTATAGCTGTACATATAAAACCAATAAAATGACGCAACATCGAGTTGATGTGAAAATGCAGGGTAGATATTTCTTAGCTTTAATATTACTCCTTGTTTTGTACAATGACATACAATTCATCAATGTAATGGCAAATTGTAATACATATCCTTCAAAGACAGATGAGAACTGTGTGGGTGGACTTTTCTGACATTCAGTAAGTTTTGCATATCATGAGTAAAAAGGCAGAATCGAGAACAAATCCGAATATACCTTTCGGTACAGGCGGTGTTGTATCTTTATTGCATTTTATGAAAACATTACAATTGTTGATTTATTTATATACGTATGTATTTGAACAAAATATTCGCATTCGGTAGCACAGGTATTTATTGTATTATAGGTTATGTAATTATGTAGGTATGTATTATGTATTTGATTTTTTTATAAATTACTGGTTTCCATAAAATTGTTCCAATAATGGTAAGGCATTACAGTTTCGAACGATATATGGTACTGGTAATATTGGTAATACAGAGGGTACAATGATAATCCGTGCAGGGTCGACTTTATCTGCTTAGCGGAAAATTTATCTGGCGAAAGCAATCTTAAACTACGAGTTTATTCACGAGTAAACACTACGAAATAAAGCTACTAGTTTATTTCGTTTTCTTTCAAACTGAGATGTGGACGGCACAGTTTCACTCACAGGTTTCGGAGGGACTTGATCTTTTATAGCTGCCTCCTGATTTGATAATTTTGTTCGCATCTGTTCATCCAATAATTGTTGCATGTCAACCTACAATAGCAACAAAATCATGAAGGGACATGGTACAAAAACATTAAAACCGTTTAAAAATTCAATTCATTTCAATAAATACCATACCTGCCACTGCTCCAGTTGTTGACTCAATTGAATCTTTTGTTGAATCGCTTCCATAAGCTGGCTGTTAACTTGCATCATATCAATTCGTGTCCGAGCCACCTCAATTTCAGCCTTATTTTTTCTTTGTACCGCTTGATCACGTAGTTCCCATGCTTTCTTAACGATCTCATCTTTGGCAAGATGAGTTTCACCAAGGTCTCTCCTGGAATTGTCTCTCTCTTCCGAAACGGCAGCCAGCTCAGCCTGCCGGATTGTCAATTGACCTAAAATACGTACAATGAGAGATGAAGAGTTTTTAACTTTTTCAAAATATAAATCACATTAATTCAGATCAACACTAGCAAACTAACGGATATACGTGTTTTATTTTATGACATCTGCATTTCCCTTTAAATAAGAGGGAAAAAAGGAATTGAAAATGTTAGCCTGCTGAAACAAAGAAAAACAAAGCTAATGCCTAGTATTATATAAAAATTACATCGTTCTCGAGGGCAGCATTGTTGAAGTTGATGTACAAACTTGATATTTGTGTTATACAACCGTGAGAACCTTGAATTTTATCCGTACGAACTATTTCAACGATCCCTATTGTCTTAAGAGCATCGCCGCTTGACAACAAGTACGACAGGGAAGCAAGTTCTCATTTCTTTGAGTAAGTTTTGTTGTTATAAAGGAGTGGTTTTATTTACTCTACTTAATACCTTTCATTCATAAAGCTGACTGACGATTGTGTGACTAAGATGACTAAAATGATTAATTATCTTTGTATTTTATAAAATATGTGTTGTCAGTTGTCATCACCATATATCTCCGAATAGGAAAATCTAGATCAATTGTCATTTGATCAAGTCATCAGCCCGCAAACAATTAACTCATTATATGGAACTAAAGGCAAGGCTTAACCTATTTAAAAAAAATGAAAAAAGCATAGAGATCGAGAGCGGAAACTTACTAGTGAGCTGGTTATTCTCCTCCTTTAGACGCTTATTTTCCTCATTCTTGTCAGATAAGTAGCGCTCTGATTTATTGAGAGCTTCCTCAGCAGCATGAAGCCGCATTTCAAGTTCAATCTGAGACTTGATAGCACCAGTATCCAATCCGTCGACATTGCCGAGCTCTCGCAGTAACAGTTTCAGTTCTTCCAAAGAGGTACTCAAAAGTCCTGGCTGTAAATAAGAACCCGAATAATGTCACATATATATTTTCTTTCTTATGTCTTACTTTAAAAAATCCTTCTTGTTCATATCATTACATATGCATATCCCGTACTTAGGGATGAGCATCTACTTTGATAGTCAAAGTTTCATTTTACAACGCATCCCCACGTCCCACAAATCATTACCCAAAGTACAAGACTAATAGAGAATAGGCCATTTTGCAAGATTCGTTAAAAGACCGGCATAAAACGAAAAGGATTTGCTTCTGTGTCTTCAGTAATTATACTTTATGCTGGTATTTCCCTTATCCCATTTAAAACCTTATATTACACATTCCTCTCTCATATAATGTATCATTCTCATCATCATCAACATCCGCTATTTCCTTCAAAAAAGATGTTATCATCACCGTCATCATCATCATTCATGCATATTTAAGTAACGGGTTCAGTCTTCATTTCATCTAGATACCTTCATCTCTCTTAAACATGATGGGGGATATCTGGGCGAGGGATGATGATGTGCACTGTGATCAAATACAGCACAGAGCCGCCCACTAATTACATTATATTATCTCATGTCACGCATGTCTATTAATTCTCCTTTTTATCGCAACTACAAACACACATCGTACGACATTCCACTCTAACAAAAAAAACACAGTTTGAGACTAAATAATCCTAATCCTCCTATAACCTATAATGTGGTATGCAACAGGATAATAGTAATTTTCCAAGTGGCACATCGCATCCATCCTCCACACAGTAGCGATAAACATGACGAATTTAAAATGATGCAAGGAAAACTGATCATGTAAAAAGGATTAATGAATTACCTTAATTACAACGCAGGAATCTTGGAGTGACGTTTCCATACTATTGGATGAGGTAGTCTCTTCACTCTTTGTGCTCGATGATTTTATCCCTTTGAGTTGAGTGCACATATCCATAATGGCACAATAAGCCAGCCAGATTTCTTCCTTCAGCTGAAAGGATACGATAAAACAAAAAAAATATACGTAAATTTAACACAGTATACATTTCAGCTACACAGGTTGCGCCTGCTCATTTAATTTTTGTTTGTAACTGTGCAGCTGAAAAGTAAAAATTTATAATGGGTCCCTGCATGAACAGTTAGAGCTTGCCATGACAATTACATAAGGTAAGCTTGATTTGCTACAATTGTAATCCCAATTTTGATGAGAGCTGCTCAAACCTTCCTTCACTTCCTTTTTTGGCAAAGAACAGAAAAAAATTACCGTTTTACTCTTTTCAAAGTAACAAAAGAAGAAGAGTGCGCCGTTCGACACACTCTTCATCTTTAGCTTCGTCATTGCATAATTTAATCAATAAAATGGCACGTTCATATGAAAAAAAGAAGATTACAATGGGATCTTCCGAACAAAACAAACTGTTCACAGTGGCTTGTGCAATGACAGACGTTAGGGAGTTGTGTTTATTTACTTGTATGCTCAATCACGACGACGTGACATGAAAATCTTCCGTTTTTCATGTATCCGTTAAGATACGTATGAAAGGAGCCTTTTTACGCATAATGTGTACCTAATCACGAAATGAATCAATCATCAAAATATATCTTATATGTTTACAACAAGTTTTACAATAATAGCACACATCTTCACATCTGATGTGAGTGATCAATAAATCAGCACAGTTCAGCCCATACAGAAAAAAACACTAATAATTTGAGATTGCACACTATCTTTTATTCTTCAATTTAGGGAATAAGATCACGAAATAGTTTACATACGGTGCACGGTGCACCCCACATGAAATACTTTTATGTTGTGCTAGGATTGCAAAAAAATCAATCCATATCGCACGAAAAAGAAAATTGCAGTGTAGCCTGGTGGCTTTTATATATTTTTTAAAAAGAAGTAACACGGGGCTGCATTCTTTAAAAAACCAAACAAGACAGAATAAATGTGCCTTGCACTGAAAAGGAACGAAAATCGAAATCATTTTTCATTCTTGTCAAATTGAAATGTGGTTTGCTTCAAGTTCGCTTCAAATAAAATATACATTTTTAATTCATTAAATATGATTATGCTAGTCGCTTAGGGTGCACCTTTATGGAAAAATGTAGCACATTTCAATTAGCTTTTTTCATCATCCCACCGTGTGCAAAGCTTTATTTCATTTTTGTTAAGTAATTCATCGTGATTCGTGTTCAGCTCTGATCGTGATTATACAGCAAGATTACTGCTACAAAGAACTAGGTAAAAAAGTGTTGGATAAAAGTGTGATTGAAAATGGACGACGTAGGAGTTTTTTTCTCTAAAAAGATTATAATTACGAGAAAACGTATGCCTGCCATTGCGCTATGATAATGAAGATGAGCAAAATAATCATAAGTAATTTTTTTATCATAACGATTATAATTTTTTGTGTGTTGGGTGCTCTCTATAGCAGGTATTTTTCTGAAAGGGGCTAAGTGATTGCTTCAATGTTGTAAATTGAGTTAATATGATAAGGCGACCTTTGGAAGATTACGTGGATTAATAATAATTGAAAGGGTTTTGTTTACAGTGGAGACTGTGAAATAGATGAATTGGGAGAGGAGGGACAAATGGATGAAAATTTTTCTATCTGCGTTTACCTCTTTCACATGAGATGTGCTGTGAGGAAGACCTTCATCAACTTCAATTTCATCTTCTTCTCCTCCAATCCCAGACGAGGCTGCTGACAAACCGGACGTAGTCCGGAAATCGGCTGATAGCTCAAGCTCATTTAACAGGGAACGGTTGACGGCCGCGGAACGACTTAACATTTCGAGTCTGCATTGAAAACAAAAATATAAGCATGTTATTTTGTCCAATACCCATTTCATTCTTATTCCTGACAAGTAATTACTCCCCGTGCTTTGCAAAAGTTTCCCAACATTAAATTAGACACTTCTCATCAATAACTTATGACTGCTTTTGGATGAAGGCTTGTTTTATTTAAGAAACTATGACACAAATCGGTTCTTCATAAATACTCGCACCTTGTTACCTACTTATTGTGCCTGTCTACACCATCCCGGAAATTTCTTATCGCCAGTGTACATTAATTATATATAGTGAATATGCTTCACGTCATGGTTTAATTTTGCATCAAGTCAACAAGAAATAGTACATGGTACTGCATGTAATGAATGGCGTGCATCCCCAAACAGCACAAATCCATTAGAATTGCAATACCTTGCGGGCAATCATTATATTCGGAGTAACTTTTTTGTTCAGATTTAATCTACATTTATATTTGTCATCGCTTGTGTTTCAGCAGTTTTTTGTTTGCAAAATAATTTCACCTTCCAAGCCAAACATCGTAGTAACCTAAAACTTCCTTCCATGCAAACACGAGTTTTCAACGCTGCTTTGCTAGTTTCGTGCTAGCGGAATCCATTAGCCTAAAAACGTAGCCTTCCTTTTTCAGAAGTAGGTCATTCATCCAGACTTCCAGCTAGCATATGATATTCTCCTTTGGCCACATAGTATGTAACATAAAGCACTGCCAAATGTAATTTGCGCTTTTGTCGTTTCTCCGATAGAAGATAGCAGAAGGTCATTTTCCAAGACTGGACTGAAGTGCATTTACAATGATTAGAATTAGAATGTCGTGTTCTGTTCCAAAGTAATAGAAACACATGTGAGCGATTGTATGACGGACAATGACGTCCAGGTACATATGAGAAGCATTGCATGACTTATATCGATTAATAAGTAAGCTTCATTTTACGAGAGCTACGAACAGAGTTGGTGAACCGACAACTGACTTTTACTCAAGAGAAGTAATTTTTTAAAAAAGATTTTCAATACGCATATAGGTACACAAGTCAAACAACTATGGGAATTCCATAAAAGTCCTAATGTCTGCAAAGCACGGAGGGAAAACTGTAAAAGTACTAATTTTTTCTTTTTCTCTCTTCCACTTCCTATATTGCATACCTTGCACTTAGGGATTGATTAGCAGCCTTCATTTCATGAACTTCATGTCGGGTATTTATAAGTTGGATTTCCTGCTCCCGATTTTGCCTCTCTAGCAAACTTATACGGTCTGCAGAGTCATCCAAGTGATGGGATAAGCCTTCCTTTTCTGCCAACAGCATGTCAATCTTTTTCTCTAAGTCGCATTTCTTCGAGGAAATTATGGCTATCTGTTGAGAAAACAAAAGAGGAAACAAAAACATTAAATGACTGGAGATAATTATACCAAGCCGGAGTTAATGTTGAAGAATGCATGTAAAAAGAAAATTGCAAAAGTTATAAAAAAGCTTGCAATTCGAGCGACAACGCTAAACAATCATTTCACTACTCTGTAGTCTTTATCTTTACGGCCAAAGTATCATTAGTTTCCCTAAATTTCAAACTACTACGTTTTTACTTTTTTTCCTCTCTAGCTTCCTTCGCAACTAACAATAAAACACGATGAGTCTTACAAGACGGATACGACTTTTGAAAAGGGGTCTTTACTCTAATATCAACTCATTCGATTACCCTCCACGGATTTTAAAAAAAATATTTTCAGTAAGTAAAGTAGCCAGGAAGAGGAGGGAAAATGTAGTAGCATGTTATATGCTATGAAACTAAAATGTCAAAAGTAGACGAACTCATTTTCCTTGAAGAAATAACCCATGATTGGCACGTTAGTAGTGCACAAGTCTTATTTAATTCCTTTGCATGCTTGTCGCTCTGCAATTAGATACAGTTTTAGTGGTCTAGTCTTGCTGAATAATAATTAGTGTGAAGTTAACTTTCCACGTTAATTGCTCTCTACAGAGGGGGACCGAGAGGCAGTTGTAGTTTGGTACGAAAAAAAAGCATAATCACCAAAAAAAGCATATAAAAATTGGAAGGAAATAAAAATGATTATGTACACCAAATTTTCAAACTTAATTGCATTTGCGCAAAAAAAAAGCCTGATAACGCAGTTTGGTTTAAAAAAAAGGGCGAGTGTATACATTACAATTTACTAGGAAAGGAAATGGGTAGAGAAATTGCAAAACACAATCTAAATCCTCAAAGATATGAATTTAAAAATGACATTTTAGTTATTTATTCTTTTCGAAAAGATCTCGAAAATGTGGAATGAGGATAATGATGCTCTTGCATCATGCATTATTTGCCGTTGTTGTAAGCTCGAATAGTTTGCATGAATATTCGTGATAAAATAATTAAGAAAAGGGTGGAAGGGATCTAGATGTAAATTATCATTTTTCCTTTCTTTAAACTCACTTCATCTCTTAGATTTTCAAGATGACTGGCATGATCCGACATGGCAACTTTCCTCAGCGAGAATTGGTCTCGAAGAGATTGTAGCTGAGAGGTGAGGCTCTCCTCTTTCCTTACAGCTTCCTTCAGTTGAGCAGTGAGACGTTGATTTTGTTCCGTTAGCTCATTTACAATCACTGAATGATCTCTCTCCGTCTGCTTAATCAGTCTTTGTTGATCCTCCAGTGACCGCTGCAGTTCGTTGATGTCTGCCTGCAATTCTGCAACGCTGGTTTCATAGTCTGTAAGAGCTGCTTCCAGCTTCCGCTTAAGCTGGTACTTCTCCTGCTCCAACCCCTATAAGGAAACAAGATAAGAATTTTTGTTAAATTATTGTCTCAAAGCAAAAAGACCATTGTTCTGAGGATGCGATGCTTATCGAAATCCTAAAGCAATAAATTCATTTCTGCACTAGCATGCACATATCATGCTTCGTCATCGGGAAGTAAAATAAATGTAGTCACTGACTCTACTTAAATCTGTAGCTTCAGGATGGGTTACAGTCAAAAGAAACAAAGAAAACCTCAACCAAGTTCCATTTTTGGTACAAGCATAATTTATAATATACGTTATTGAAGTAATCAATAATCTCATCACTAATTTGCGATCTTAGTTAGATGCTTTTTTTCTCAAGGGAAAATATATATTTTTAATGGGTTGCCATTCTAACTCAAAATAATTTCTCTCCATTCAAATAATTATTCTTTTCTGTGAAAAAAATACAGGCAATAAACGTTATAAACGGCAGTGTTGAATGATTCAAGTCCTTCGTATTATCATTTTTGTATTAATGTATACCAAAAGGTTAAAGCACCGTGTGGATGTCTGCCATCATCTCTAATAATGATCTACACTATTGCCCTAGGCGTTTTGGCACTAATTTCTGGCATTGCGCAAAAGCCCTCACTTAAATATGCATATCATACTCAGATACCATCCATCTTTGGACCAAGTCACGAGTCAATGGTCAGTGATTAGTGAGCTGTGAGTTGAAGCTACAATTTTCAATCAAATTAGTCTTAGATTGTGTCGAGGAGTGATGCATATAAAATACTTTTTTTATACTTTCGCTGATCCTTGTCTTTAGATTTTTTATGGGCGGAGCCCTTCCATTCTTGCCTTGCCCAGTGTGGTGCATTTGTCTTGGGATTTTTAATTTCTAACTGCATCCCCAATAGAAATACAATGAGATGATGTGCATATATACATATATGTATGTACTATGTAGGAATGAACTTGACAGTTTATATTTGTGTTTGTACATGTAAAAATGTAGTCTGGCGAGGATTGTTGGTTATTGAAGTTGAGCTAAATTATTGGAACTTAAATATCACCTCTCCCAATCACAGATTACATATATCAACGTTAGTTTTTCCGAGCAGTGGACAAATTCACACATGCTCATTAAATAAAGCACATTATAAAGCACATGAATAATTGTATGGTTTAAAAAGTCGCCTCACTTTCTTCCAATATATTTCACCAATTCAGCGTCTTTTCAAGGCTAATAGCTTATGCATCTGACTTTGAACTCATTACGATGCTTAGGTACACCGTTTATGATGTTGAAAGGTGTATCATCGTAGTTTTCTGCTAATTTTCACATGTGACTACCAACACATAAGAAGTTCCACCAGCAGTGTGTAGAGTTTCGCTAAGGCCAAAATAATGGGCACCCCATTTTTCAACGGTTTTCGCAATTGACACCCAACAAAGGCCAAGTAACACGCATGTTAGCATGAAGTGTGTACTAAAGATATTTAGCGACTGTAGGATGTTACATTCCCAAGCGTTGGGGTTGTCACTCAACTAATTTTTGGGGTTTTTGCGGTGACGCTGAGCAACCCGAGCATAATATTATTTTCGTCTCACCTTCTTCGTGACTGTTGTAAAAAGTATTACAGTGCATGATACTCAAATGGAGGAAAGGAGAATGTGGAAGGTAGGCATGGCTAACGCCAACCATTTCTATGCCCAAACCCCTGAGAGAACTACATAATATGCCTATCTTCTCAACGTGGTGTTTTTAACGGATGAATAATGCTATTTAAAATGGCTATTGTCGCAATTGCGTAATTCTTCAATGAACGAGTGCAATAAGACGTGCAAACGCGAAAAGGGAAAAAATCTCTTTTTTTCGCTCAATCATCTCTCTACGTCGAAGCAATTCATCAGACATGTACAAGAATAAAAGGACCACATGATGTGCAAGAGGATTAAATGGTTAAAGTTAAAATATGTCCTTGCAGAAATAAAAACGCGTTTCTCTTGGTGCAATACACTTTGCCTTATATTGGATTATCTTTTACACCAACACTATCCCTTAAATATTCTCTTCGAGTAAAAATTATGAGCGGATTCCAACTCTACTTGATGAAAAAAGGTTGTTTGATTTTGCTGTTGTGTGGTGGAATGAGTAGACCAAGAAAACTTGATCAAAGTTTATATTGGCAATGGAATATCGAAGCAGCATATCCCATTAAAATTATAGTGAGCTGGGAGCATATAATTTGGAAGACTTTATTGTTTATGACTTTGCTTCTGTTGTGTGGAAAAATGAAGAGACGAAACGAAACCAACAAATGCAAAGGATAACCAACAACTGTGAAAAATCGATCTGCATATTATGATGAATGATGATGAGCAGTGATTTCATACCACGTTACATTACATAACTTAAGAAGTCCCACTGACTAATGTAGAATGCATGTAGTGTTTGTAAGATGTAAGTACTTGCATCAGATGAACACAACGTTTGCAGTGAAGGAGAAAACCACGAAAAGGAATGATTACCATAAAATGTGGCAAGGAAAAGGATAGTTTGTGGGGATGTGGAGGTCTACCTGTGTGTCTATCAATATCACAGTAGCCATTGACCATCCTAATCTTTGTATCCGTTATGAATGCAACAGACTAGCTGGTTCTCTATATATCATAATCAAAAATGCAGCAACATTTTGCAAAGGAAAATTCCATTTACAAGACATACGCCATTGGGTACTATAGCTAATTACTAAATTGAGATAATCAGAACTCGTGTTATTTCACTTGGCTAGATAGTCATGATGATGGTGATATTTTTGGAGTAAACTTTGCAACCACGAGGGTCATGTAGGTAGCTGTAAAGAAATTACAGTGATAGAATGCTCTACTCTTAGTAGTCTTCCTCGGCATCATCGTAAAAAGAAGAAGAAAAAGATCAGCACGGCATGTCCCTATATTTGTCGTGTTGTGTGGTTACCACTAAAATTCTCAGCAATTCCGCAACAGTTTTGGATTGAACAGGTAAAGGTACCAAGTACAAAGCTTTGAGTTTTTGCTTGTTTTCAGAGATCGTGCAAGAAAGTGTCATGCGAATATTTCTGTCTCAATATTAATTGAACAATGTAGAGCTGGAGAGGTTGCACATATGCCATCTCAACTGGGATGAATTTGCTTGAAGCTAAATTTTGATGGATTTCGAAATGTAAAATGGAAGATAATAATTTTGAACCGCGAATAGAAAGTTGCCGTTGCCGTGTCCATTAAAATTGAAAAGCGTGAATGCAATATGGAGTCTTAGCAGTGGTTGAAAACTGTGAATCACAAAGTAATTATAGAGGAAGTTATTGCATACTAACTTTTTCCCAAAGAGAAGTTAGCAACCCCAAAATGGCACTATCACTTTCAACCACTTTTTTGGTCTTGACTTACTTTTAGTTTGTATATCATCTTTCTATCGCCATCCATCACTCATTGATGTGTCGATTATTCTAATATTGCAAATTTGGCATTGTACAAGTTGACAGCAATATCTACAAATTCTTGCAATTCTAGCAAAATAACCATCCGAACTACATTCTATTGTTGACAATATTTGACCAAGCATATCCATTTTTATTTGACGAAAAAATTCTAATAAACTAAAGTAAACATTTTCGCATCAAATGACGCTGAGCTGGACATACATGTTGACTCAGCCTCAAAATGCATCACAAGCTATGATAAGGACATATTTGAAGTTAACGTAAACGCATGAACCCACACATTGCATGAGTCAGGCTAGTCCCGTAAGTACGAAGTACTTGTAGCTTTATCAAATACACGTATTCGTATTATAAAGCATTTTCAGCAAATAACTTATTAGCTTCAAGACAATTTTAAGATAATGGAAAATGAAATTATCACGTAGCTATTCTCACAAGATAGTTAAATGATACACTTACACTTTGGTATAGCATAATTCATACGTATGACGATAGACAAATAACAAAAATCTGGAGACATATAATTTTTATTGCCCCATTCATGGTGATGTAATTAGGCGATAGAGAACACAAACACCCATTTTTACTCATTTTCTTTCATAAAAGATTGGACACGCAGCTGTCGAAAGTTTTTACAACTGTTGTCACCAAACCATCAGAAAAATAAACGTTGCAGGGCTATTACTAAAAGTAAAGCCTTGAACAATCCTCAATTGTCAGCATTACAGTTGTTAAAGCTAAGAATTAAAGAAAAACTTTGGAGCAAAAACTGTGTCGTGTTTGTTTCGTCTAGTAAAACAAATGTACAAAACAATCACGCTCACCAAAATAATAGCTTGAACATTTTGTCCCATGTTGTATGTAAACTTTTATAAAACTCATGTACAACTCTTGTTAAACATGGGATAATAATAGCTGAGCAGGTAGACTTTTTTTTGTCTGGCAAAAATAAGAAATCGAACTCTAATAAAGTAGAAATAGGCATACCTCAATTATATCCTGTCAGATTACTCTGATTAAGCAACACTGCCAGACTCGACGTGTTGTAATGCATAATATACTTATTAGTGATAATGCTCACTTAAACTAAACCACACAATATCATCTTGGAATGTAGGTATGAGCTTCATGGATATGCTTCAATTCACAAATTGCACATTGTCATCAAGCTGTAACCAAAAAAGAACCTTCGTTACCTCATAGTAGTCATTTTCATTAGTCCCACCCAATCAAGTAGAATGCTTATAGTGGGATTTACATCGTATCAAAAATCAGAGTTGAATACTAGTTTAAATATATGCTGACTTGTCTTCCCTTTTATAAATGTCACGTCACATCGTCCTATCGACCAATGCAACACAACATATTCTATTTTCATCAATCTTTTCTCTGTCTTATGAGTATTGTTTTGAATGCCCAATAATATCAATTTTGTCAGCTAGGTACATTTTTATGGAGAGATTTCTCTACTGCTTAGCGATAACTTCAGTGTTTAAAGTTCATGCTAGTTGACTCCTGCATAGCTTGAGAATCAAAGGATTAAAATAATGTGAATATTTGTCTCTGCAGTTTGGTTGGCTCCCTTCATCATATCACTTTTGCCATATATGCAAGTCAAAAAAGCAGGACCAAAAATACGCTTACTTTTTTCACCATAGCAAAAGAGACATAATATTTGGACTATATACGTATAGTAAGTGCAAAAAACACTCCAGCGGGACGAGGACGACGAGACAGGAGAAACGACTGAGATTTCTCTCGCTTTTATTGAATGTACGTATCTTGTGTGATATACAGTTACGGAATAATATGCAGTCAGTAGTTAGCTTCAGATCTTGACTGTGTACATCCATTCGTAAACCACTCAATTTTCAAGATTTTTAAAGACATTTTGTGAGTCTCTACTCAACATCAGATTTGAGCCGAAGCCCACCAGTGACTGAAAACTACTTCCTGCTCCAGAGACAGACAGACGGTGATTCATTAACAGGTAATATAGGGGTAATTAGCAAAGTATAATGTATTCTACATTTTTTCAACGTCGTTCCTCGTGATTTTAAAGTTAGACATATTTCGAGCAGTTATTCATATTCCTGTGAATCTTAAAGATTTACACACAACTTGAGTGACTCGCGTGATGTTATTAAAATAGATGTGTGAGATGACGTTCAGTTTGATGAATATTTAAAGAAAAAAGTGGTAGCACCATGTTTATAAAGGAAGGTAGTTGAAGTAGAAGGACTTATTATGATGTAATCGTGGTAATGAGTGAGAGACAGGGATGGCCAGGCACGTTTCATCAAGAGGATAACCTTGAAAGCTCGTTTTGAATGCACTCCTTCACCTTAAAAACTGCACGACTGGGGCTTGACTTGACGATGCACACAAAAAATAGTGGACAAGGAGGAGTCTTCGAACTAGAGGTTGCGGTCAGGCTTACTTCACATTGTTTCATTAATGATCAAACTGTGATTGTCAAAGTTTGAGCTTGTCTTTGAATATTATGAAGAATTGAAATTTTTTCGTGATTTTCGTTTCTTGTAGTGAAAAATCATAGCATTTCTACTGGTACTGGTATAACGTAAACATCCATTATCTATGGAAAAAAGAAAATGAACTTGATTTTCGTGATTTCAGGCAAAAAAATCAGTCTTTTACAACTTGTTGCATGTTTCACGTATGAGTTCTTCCTTGTATTTGTATACATGAGGAAAACTGGGAATCGTGAAAATCGAATAAGTCAATTATTCTGAATTCAGATAGGAATTCCGTTTCAAATTGTACCTGTCTTCGTTTCCGCATTTTCAATCATTAGCGATTTTTTTTCTTCCTTTGCTCAAGCTCACTCGTGCGAAGCCAAACAATTCATCTTGTACCAACTTTTGATCATATTTCACTTGGACATTTTTGCCTACCTGTTGCATCAACAGAGTTTATTTCATGAATTCCATTTTTCCAATTCAACTTTTGTAGTTGAAGGTGCTTCTAGTCGTTGTCAGTCAAAGTCAAAGTCAACAAAACTATCAAACTGCCAATCACTAAATGTCATAGTCATAAAGATATTGCTTTGTAGTGAGTTATTGAGAGTGAGTGGAAGCAAGCAATCATTAAAAAGCCAATTATGTATTTAGCACATTATCTACATTTAAGGAGGTAATATAAACCAACTCCATGCTATATACTACTCTTGCATCTCTCCTCATTTTCGTAATTTAGTATACTCAGTCACAGACAGTGGATCAGTGGATGGTTCACGGTAGAATTTTCGAGATTTTCAAGGTAACCGTCTCAAAATTTACCATTTTTCTTTACTTTACTCGAACAAAAGAGGAAAATGGCACCTTTGAGAGTAAACTTGTTGAATCCAAAAATAAATGTTGGTGAGGGATGCCATTACATGAATTGACTGACAAGTAAAAAACTCATTGTAAGCTAACATATAAATAGTCATCCACCATACAGCTCGTTATGTTATAGTAAGTTGTTTTAGTCATAGCCCAACAAAAATGCTTTTCTTCTAAACACTTTCAGGTTATTTTCCCCTTACCATATTTCCTTTTCATTGCAACCTTGATGAGTCTTGGTTGTAAAGTCATCATTCAACTTCCGCAATCATATCTTTATAATAATGATGATGGATTGAGCCATCAGAAAGGTATTAACAAGGAGAGTGCGAGTGATATCGTATACATTGTAGCTTAAAAGGAACAATATTTTTTCGTTAAGGAGATCTGGTAGTGGATAATCATCTATTTTATTGCATGTAACATAGCACCACCACACAACCAGCAACAATTTTTTTTTCGTGCCTTAAAACGCTACATTTTTGTAGGGTCGTCGTCACAGCTTCTGCACAATGTAGGTGGAAGCGCCTTGTTGGATTTTTGACTTGATGACCTATTTTCCATTTGCTTTATTTCACAGTTTTTCCTCCCTTCAATGATACCTATATGCTTTCTGTGAGCATTGAAAGAGAGAATTATGACGAGTGTAACACCAAAGTTAGGTCAACATTTTCTTGTTTTGCCTGCATGATTTTTTGGCATGATAGTTGACTGGATTGTCATGGACTTGTGGGTTTAAATCTTATTTAGAGACGCGTAGGAAGAAACATGACCAATTTTTTTCTTATTCGTATGAGTACGCATGTAGGAACGTATTTGGGTCTATGGGAGAAGGTGTGCTAACATGAGTAAGTCGTGTGGCAGATCTTTGTTTCACAATTTTTACCACATCCGAGATTTACATGGTTCATGGTTTCCTCAAGATTAGCTAACTTTACGCGCTCCTTGTCTCTTAAATCTCAGCGGGTTTTACACATGAGACTATCAATTTGCTTGGATTTTAAAGCCCTAATTAGCTATTATCGGGGTGAACTTGAATTAGTATAATTTCTTAAAGTCTTGCCAACCCTTTCGGTTGGGGGGCTACTGAAGAACATTTTAATTTGCCATGTACGCACTTTTTGATACGGCATTTGCCATAGAACTTGATTTAATTATATGTTGCAACTTGATCAAGATGTATTAATCCGAAATTTCAAGTGTTATCTTTTAAGATGTCTGTAGTTTTCTGTAAAGTGCGTTCTTTCCTACTGTTTTTGTTCATTCTTTTGACCTGCTTTCTAAAAAAACATTGCTAATTCACTGTATTAGTGCACTAGCAACAAAGCACATTCCGAATTGTGGATGGTGTTTTAGAAAAGATAAAATCTGCCGAGTGCATAAATAAATGTACTTTTTGCTCAGGAAAACGGGAAACTTTGTAGATATTGCTGATGTGAAATTGCAGATACAAGGATTGTGAGATTTTATAACGGTACAAGTAACCTATATATGTAAAATTGCATAAATAATCAACACAAATTAGCCATTCTTCTGGAATAATAGGTGAAGTCTAATGCACCAAGGTAGAATTTCTCCCTTGAATTAATTTTAAAAATGCAGATTTTTAAATTGTATAATCCACCAAAGAATGTAAACGGATGCATGTATCCGCTCCGTATTTTCTTTTCAAGTGATTTAATATTCCTCACTCATTTTGTTACGCTGTTGGAATTAAAAATATGGGAATGAAATGAGCTCCCTCCATAAAAATATGTACAGACTTTACATCACATCACTAAACTGGTTACAATTGTAAATCTCGTTAGGCAAAAATCCACTTCTCTCATAACCACTGTAACAGAATCATTTGTAGTTGGTGTTTATATTCGCCTTACATGTCCAACACAAGGGTACATTGTTTACTGCAAAATGAGAAGATAAATTGAGAGAGAGGGAAAAAGTTGGGACGACTGAGCACCTACATTTTTTTCTTCATGAATCCATTCATTCCCTCTGTGTGATCCACTTACTACGCTAGTAGCTGCTGTGAGTTAGCTTAATTTGATTTAAAACGGTCGTCACTACTCAGTGACTATATGAGTAGGTTAGGGATTTAGCTGCATTTTACACGCTTTACTAGACAACGACAATATGGGGGACAGGAAGTAGATGCGATCAAGCAAGCAACGTGTGCTTGATGTCATGTATAAATTGTGCTCATGGTGGGGTGCTCAGATAATCACATTTTGTGGAGGTAGATTGAGATACACACACGTTGAGAACTTGGTGGATGGCATGATGATGTATTTCTCATTTTTCAGTTATTTAACACAACCCTTTCTTTAACGACTTGATTAATATCCTTTACTTTGCATATTATCACGTGCAGAGAGAAACCTTTTTAGTTTGATACGCCATTTTGCCTCTTTGGTCTGGTTCGCTACTCTCCTACCTATGCAAACAGATTGTCGAAGGAGTTAATTGAGAAATAAAACTTTTTTTTCTACGTGGAAGTCTACCGCTTCTGTATCGTATCAGCATTAAATAAAAAGCCTTCCTTCGTTTATTTTATGATTCCAATGAGGAACTAATGCTATCTCACTTATTTCTCAAGTTAATTAAATTCTGTTTTTGTTGTGAATTAGATTTTTATGGCGAGCTGCGTCCTGCCTTAAAGTGCATAAACAATGTGCACCACCTATATCAATTGTTATTGCTTAATGATCGACTTTATAAATAGGTGTAGAGAGAAAAATTGCATTGGTTTTTCTTTTCTTTTTCTTGTAGTTTTGCACGGATATATTTGCTGGTTGTGTGTGTATGATGTCATTTGCTATAATCATATCGTGTCAATCATTTTTTCTTGTGCGATAACTTGCTCAAGACCAATCGTGATTTTTGTTCAAGCTCCACTGTTCAGGTTTATACATGCAATGCACAATATTCTCTCTCCTTAAAAAGCAACTCGCATTACCACGAGTGATCGCACTACAATCCACAAAAATATATGCAAGTATTATTTTTTCATAATCAGTACTGTTTTTATATCGTAATCGTATTTTTAAAAAGTTTGCATACCAAAAAATCTAACTCTCGAAAAAATTACATGAGAGATATCGCATTATCATTGAGAATGTCTACTAACAACTCAAATCATGTGCGCAACCTTTCTTTATGTACTATAAGATGTATGGTGATGATTGTTGACTAACAATCCGTTTAATCTACTATGGAGTAGAACAGGTAGGAAAAGTGAGTGCTTGCAATGCCACAAAAGTAGTGATATAGTGTAGAGTTAAAAATGCAGTTGTGCATATATTGGCTGGTCACCCTTTACTAATTTCTACTTTATCGTTTTCCTCATCCATTCTCCTTGAAGGATCTTCTGGTTTTTATTTATATCAGAGGGTAAAGTCCAAATCCATTCACTGCTCAGAAAATGTATATATTTCTTCTCAAAGCTCCTCTCAACGAGTCGGGATTCGTAAATGTTTTTATTGTTATTTTGTGGTTCGTTAGTTATTAAAATGGCAAAGTTTGATAGAGCTGCGAGGGAGAGAATATTTATTATAGCATATACAAAAATCCTCATGAAAACTATAGAGGGTGCTGATCTGATCATATTGTGTACAGTATTTTTTGGGAGTTGCCCAGCCATGATGACTATAGATTCATGAGGAATGAAAGGTAAAGGACTTTTGTTCAACCCACCTTTTTGGAATAAATGCTTTATGCTGATTAGCCAGGATTTAAAATGGCATATTATGCACTTCAAACACCATGAAATTCCCTTCATGATGAGAATGGGATTGCTGTAATAATGAAACAAGTATGGTTAAATTATTTTTTTTAAATTCTCTCTCCCTCTTGAACACAAAAAACACGAGAAAAATGTTTTGTAAAGAATGCATGTCACGTTTCATTTACGTGTATTATGCATCATTTTAAAACTCTCCTCTCAATAATGCCCTATTCATGAAGAAGTGCAGATGGTATGTAAATGTAATGATATGTCGTTTGTGTTCCGTTTCGAATGTGAAAAGCGGTGACGCAGCAAAGACAGCAGTTTGAATAGACTTCTTTCATTATTTTTTTTTCGAAATCCATTTCCAATTTTGGTTTCGGCATCCTCACACACTTTCATCTTTTCCCATTCCGTTCTAAGAGCTTTCGCACATCCTGTTGTTATGGATGTGAAATGAAGATGAAGTCACACATGTGGTTTATAATAAGCTAAGTATCATATATGTGTATCCGAACAACACCTCCAATTTAGGAAATGTCCATAAACCATCCTTTTTGTTAGCTTCGAGCCCCTCTCGCTCCCTCTGCTTGGGATTTCTTGGGGTTGATTTAACTGACTCTCAAAGGGAACCCTGACAACAACATAACATTCGTGGGTGGAGATGCAAGATGAGGTGAGTAGAGTACATCGACTTCCACAAAAACTACCACATCTTGACACGGCACCAGTGCCTCACCTCCCTGCAATCACTTTTATAATTGGACTTCATACATTTAAATTACATATGTATTATGTTGTTGGTCGGATCTCAGCTCGAGTAAAAAAATGAAAAACGTATTCCTCAGCCACCTTTTCATTTGCATAATATACTAAAAACAAAAAAAACTCTCCTCATAGGCATACCAGATGAATGACCATTTTTGGGGTTTTCAACTTGTCTGCAATAACATGACATGCAAGAGCAGAAGCAAGGCTGTGGCGTGGCATCATCCTCCATCCCGTATCCGTTAACATTTCTACATTCACTATTCAACATTGAATATCATATTAAACGTTCTAACCGAACGAATCACATAGTCATCTGCTAAAGTGTCAGTGTCAAGTGGAGAATTGAATATTGCAGGAAATGGGATGACCAACAAAGTTCAAAATGAACTAATCATTTTCCTCCATGTAAATCCCAAACCGGGAGTAAACTTCCTTTTAAGTCATGTACAAACATGCCGACCACTGACTGACATTATTATAGAGAACAAGTTAGTTGTCATCTTACTGAAACCCTTTTTGAAACTGGGAAGAGGATTGAGAAAGATACTAAACGCTTATTTATGATCTGTCTACAACCTGGACATGTTTTTATGTGTGGGCATGCATGGTGAATCCATAAATAGTGATTGTGTCTGACAACAATGCCCTCGTTGAAGAAATCCATCCAAGATCAAGTAACTGTAGGTGGTGCATTTGAAAGGATTTTGACTTTGGATTTGGAGGCAGGAGCAGCATTTTTCTTGTGATAAAATACTTTTCAATATAATAATAGTGATAAAGCATTCCTTTCAATATTTATTGATCATTTGATCACCTTTCCAAATTAATAGTAAAACTGTAAAATAACAAGAGCTCTAAGGTACTTGGCAGCTAAATATCACCTATTAAATATAATTTCCTCTGTCAAAAGCTGGAGGCAGGGATGATATTATTC
Organism: Sinodicranocentrus sp. ZH6; assembly: GCA_027743935.1. NCBI lineage: Eukaryota > Metazoa > Arthropoda > Collembola > Entomobryomorpha > Entomobryidae > Sinodicranocentrus > Sinodicranocentrus sp. ZH6. The sequence continues at coordinate 22,198 of JAHZNA010003579.1, forward strand.
CACTCCTTATCCCGAGGACGTATCAATTATAATAAACATCGCCTTTAGCAAATATAGTCCAACCCATATTGTCACACCACAGAGGTGGATTTACCACAATTTGATATAGAAAAATGAATTTAAAAATGTGCATGATATACTAACCCGGGTAAATAATGTATGTATCTAGCTAATATTCAAAAATTTGTTGGGAGGTTGAACGCGCATAATTTTTCGAGGTGGAAATAAGCATGACTCAGCATTTTGGAATAATAATCTTCTCCTTATATATTCGTTGACCATCCTCAAGACTTCACACCAACCGCTAGCTTTTATTAGTGAGCGTATAGAGCAACTGGCATGATGAAATATTGCATGCAGAGGTGTAGGTAGAGATGATATGTAAAAAGAAATAAAGTGACGAATATGATTACACATTTGATGGCTTCACCTTTGAATTCCAAATTTCTTCTTAGATACGCTTGCACATAAAACTAGTGTAAAAAGATGGTTGGTGATGCACACTGTGGAGGTGATGTGATCACTCACTCTCAGTCCGAAATTAGAATGGCAAGGGAGTATTATTGGTACGCACTAGTGGAAATTGTGCTTTTGCAGGGTATAATTTTTGTCGTGTCACAAATGCTCACCTTTCCAACCATCATCTTCAATATTATTAAGTGCCATCACTCACTCTAGAAATGAATGATGGAGTGAGCACGAAAAATATGAATTTGATCTTACTTTAATGATAAACCAACTTGCGATTTAGCGTTACCCAGGCCAAAGGCGACGGGACAGCGTGATCATCATCTGCAATGTGTGGGGAATTAATGACGCAATTTTTTTCTCGCAAAATAGCACAACGGCGGAGACTAACACGTTCACGTCAAAACCTTATTACGCTTTTTTGGTGATCGACAGACGATATCGAGTCTTGTTACAAGGGTATAACATTTCGTGAGAGGGGTTACAGCAGCCTTTGATTTTACTGCATTTTTATACGCGAGAAATTTATGTCGACCGTGATGATGAAAATCATAATCAGTGATCAATAACATGTCCATCGTAATGTAAAACCTACAGTTATGAGGCAATTTGTTATTTCCCCTTTGACTAACAGCTTTATTTAGGATATTTTATCGTCACGATGTTTGTCACTTTGACCGATTTAATGTAAAAAAAGCTATATTTGTTTTTTTCTTCTATTTTAGACTCAAGTTCCGGAAATCGCCTGATCCTCTTCTTGAAAACGCATTAAAAATGAATGATCCATACTTAATGGTAAGGTTTTGCTTTACGGTCGTTAATTAAACGGAGCGAGCATTATGACACTGAGATATAAAATAACGGGGTCTTAAACCCCAAAATATCAATGAGAATATATGAGGTTAGATGTGGAGTAATAGTCATCAATAGTAATAAAACTCTCGGATAATAGAGTACAATTAGGATGCTCAAGATGAGCATCAGTTTTCGACCTATAATAAATTGCATTGGGAAAAGCTGGGAAGAGAGTACGAAAACTAATATTTTATGGTGTCTACGCTTGTGCATAAGCTTTCATTTTGGAGATTAAATATGGATTATGATACTCATATCTTTAATCTTTTTTTATAGATTGGCATGATCTCCACAATTTTCCTTTGCTAACGATTCGTACTTACATTTAAAACTCAATATTTTTCTGCTAAAGTAGGCAGTAGAAATTTCCCTTATCGCTTTGTATTACTTCAACGCAGTTTGTGACGCAGGCTAGTTAATTCTAAATATATCAGATCTACTTTTTCTTGGAAGAAATTAGTTTTAAAGCTTTGTGTCCACTTTAATTTTTTGCACCTTGTACCCTTTAAAAGGCTGAAGGCAAAGGGGTGAACTAGTCATTTCTCAAAATACCCTCGTGGATTAAAGTAATCAAGAGATATTTCCTGCAGACTATGGCTACATCTTATCAACTTGTAAACATAAACAACCTTCTTTGAAACACATTGAAACGCGGAGACATAGATCTCTCATTGGGATTTTTATGTCGCTTCGACTGCTTATCTTTTCCTAGCAAATCGTCCAATTTGTCGCTGGTGTAAAAAGAAACCAAAAATAAGTGGTTTCGTTGGGCACATCGTGTAAATGAATGAAAACTAGGTTGAATTTCCGTTGGTCATCATTATCATCAAAGAAATCTTCATACGCACACTTGTACAACTTTTGTTGGGGGCTCATTATCTAGTCAATTCATCCCATTTGTACGACTGTTTGTACACATTCAAACATATATTTTCCATCGACAGCGAAATCGACGAGAATAATTTAAATATGCAGATAGTAATAGTTATGATAATGATGATGATAATGCAAAATAAGGATTCTTCACTCACAACTCAAAAAACATGAATAGACGAAGAAAATCACACATTTCCCAAATCACTGATGATCATTCGCTCTTCTCAAAATCATTTTCTAACCTTTCCTCCTTCCTCCCCATTCATTTTTGGGTGAGCGAGCTAGTGGGGAAAAGTGGACTGTCAATCAAACTAATTTTCTACACTATATTGTATTGAATATTTTTCCTCCGCTTGCGAATGTATGCTTTATGAGTTTTAGCGATTAAAATGTGGCATGTGGGTAGAGCTCGTAAATCATAATAGTTTTTACTATAATGCTTATCGATTTTCTAACGTTTACAAGCAATGAATACCTTCACCTAAAGAATATTTCTATGTGAGAATGATAGAATATGAATGTTGGGGATGGCTAGAGATAGCAAGAGTTTTTCAGCTTCAATCCGCCTTTGCACCTTTTCTTGGCAATTTGTACGAATGCGAATAGTATATTATTGTTATATGTGTAATGTTGAAAGAGAGATGAAAATATCTAAGGTGGCCCATTATAAGATACACAATGAATTTCAAAATCGTTTTGTTTTTCCCCTACAATTTTGTAAAACAGTAATAAAAGAAACGCAATATTATGATTTATATTTATGTTTTTTCTAGCTCAAACAAAGCACCTTATCTACATTGTATCCATCCCCACTACTTGTGAATGTGACGTATGATGTGCCAAAACAAAGATAACTTTTAACCATTATAATGTTTTTCAGACTTACCTCAAGTTTTTGTGTGTACTCCTCCGTGATCCTCTCATTTTGTCGAGAAAGCTCCTCATTCTTCTCCAAAAGGGCTTTGCCCAATTCTGCTGCAAGCAGCAGGTCCTTTTCTTTTTGCATGAGTTGTTCGTGTATGTCTGCCTCTTCGGTTCTGTTCGCCATTGCTATTACATATTCTTCAAGCTGTTTCATAGCCGAGACCATCTCCCATCCAAAGCAGCTTTTCCGACACCTCACATAACTCCAATGTTTATGTTACACTGTTGTAAACTAATTTTTGAAATTATCAAAGAAACACACAAAAAATAAACAAAAAGGTATAAACCTAAAAAGGACTAGTCACGCGGTTTGGTCAAAGCTACATTATAGTTCTCTATATAGCACTCAATAAACGGGCAACTTTCAAGTTTTTTTTTCAATGTCTTGACTTGGCTCAGTTTAATTTATCTAATGTCTGCACAACAAGTAATAAAGATGAGTTTTAGATATTCGCTAGCATTCGTAACTTCTTCTTTTTTCTCAGTTTGAATGAAACTTTCGTACGATAATTTGAATGAGTTACAAAAACAATTATATTCTTGTGGTTTCTGCGTAACAATATGAAACCCTTTCGTGATTATCTTGCATGTTGTGTAGTAGTGCTGTTGCTTTTTAAAAACATTTGTATAAAAAAGGGGTAAGGACACGTTGCTTTTTTTATTGCCGTGCACTATTACGAAAGGGGGTAGTTCTCTCCTCTGTCTCTCTTCTGTCTTTCGAACTTTTCAGAAGCTCAGTTCAAATTTCCACTTGCATGCTTCCGTGCTCAGTCATTAGGCAGATGTATGAGTTACACACATGCAACGCAGGCAAAACAAACAATCACTTCAAAATACTTTGCACTGGTCTTACTGATTATTACTTCACAACCAGAGGAGAAAAACAATGGGATATTGTAAATTGTTTTTTTGACAAAATTACCGAAACAACTTTGACTCGAATTTGGTATGACATATAAACAAAAGTACTAGTAGGGATATGATAGTCAAATAAAAGGTTTATTTGTTCTCAAAAGGCATTTTCCTTTTTTAATGGCAAATTTTACCATCCCCGCTGAACAGTTTATCGAGTCCTGCTCGACAGATGGGAAGGCATTCATCAGTTATTTTCTTGGTCATTGGTGGCGTCTCGAAAAAAAATCTTAGTATTCTCTCTACTTGACGATAGAAATGACACTGTCGACAAGTTTGTGTCTTAGTTTTTGACATATAGATAAATCGTGTAAAAATATGATTTCGAGAAAAAAGTGAGGAACGACGTCCTCCTCTCGTGTTGTCAACACTGAGAGAAAAAACCCCGTTCAAGACAAGTGTAATTTTTATCCTAACAGTTCAAGATTAACACTCCTTGAAACAAGTCTCTCTGATCGCTCTCTCTTTTTCTTCTTTCACTTTAAAACTTTTAAAATGCTATTTGCAACAAGAAAACCTCTGCACTTGTTATCACATGCAAACAACAGACTCTCAACCGTTTGGTGAGAAGAATGTTCATTTAAAAAAGACAAAAAGGAGTTTTCCTCTATCATGTAAGGGAATAGTGTTTAGGTGCATAGGTAACTATGAACTGCATGAACGTGGTACAAGGTACTTGAGAGATTATTAGTTTGCTAGTTACAGGTAGTAGGAATCTTACTCATGCATGCAAATAGACATGCTTCTGTATCACATCACATCATCACTATATACTGTACATTTTACATGTGTATTACGTCGTTTAATAATGCACTTTTGATAAGTGTATAGTGGTGGCAGTCGGCAGAAAAATCCTTTAAAAAACAATCAGCACAAGTCCTTCATGTTTTTTAACGTAAAACTATTTCGATATGCTTCTCATCTCATGACTCATCGTCATCTCCTTCCAAATTCCAATACGCTTCTCAACTCGTTTTCGGCCTTGTGGATGGATACAGGGATATTTATTATATGTTCAGATTCCTTTTCAAATACTTTCAGTTGTTAGATGACCATAAAATTGGAATAAAGAACAAGAATTGAATGTCGATTCATGTCTTTTCACATACATGGATATAGAAATTCATGTGTGAAGTGAGTGTCAAATGTTATGGGAAAATACTTCAGAGATGAGAGACAAGTTTTCAGTTTCACGCCATATTTTATTCTCCTTTCGTTGTCAATACCACTTTAAGTTCAGCATTGATCATAGAAATAGGCTAACTCTCTCACAGGCTTACACAGTAAACTAATCCTTTATACGCTCATTATCCTATTCAGAATTTACTCTCTTCACTTTATTTTTTGTCCGGTCGAATAACAATGAATAATATTCGTACGGTATACTACTACAGTAGTATTATGTATGTAATAGGAAAATGGGTTTTCTAGTTAGAAAAAAATGTGTTTCTCACTTCTTTTCTATTAGCTGCATCAGATCTGTCAGAAAAAATGTAGAGTGGCAGTTATAAGAGCTATTTCTCTAAAACTCGTTCACTTCACTTATTGCCATCATCTTGATTTGATGAGCCATTTTGAAATCAGCATTATTACAAGTCGAGAAAAAAGCGTAGCTCATGCGGTATTGAAAAAGATCAAATGATCATATTTTAGTAGGCAACAATGGCAGGGAAGGTTGCTGCGTAGCAGTTTATACAGCTGGTGGTCGTTGGTTCAACTGATCTTTCAAGAAATCAGCATACATAGAGTAAAAATGGGTTTTTGCTTTTACCCTTCACCACCACACACACACGATATGATAGAGATGATCACGATTGATATATTTATCAAGTTTGTTTCTCAAGGCAGGCTAAGGGATGATTTAGAATTGCGTATTTTTTCAAACAAAGTCCTGTTAGTCCACTTGTGTGAGGGGAGGCTATGAGGATTTGCAAAGATGTAGTAGATTTATTTATGATGTATGCACACATGTATTAAAATACATTATACAGTTTTTTCTCTCGTCTCGTATGCACTTTTTTTATTGGTGATGTGTGCGATGCTCGGATTTGATAATAGGAACGAGCCCACGATATTATGCATATGTGTGTGATTAGTTGGAGTAAAATCCCGTCCAAAAGTGATTCCTTGAGGGAGAGAGACTGGCTTAGAGACGGTTAGATATATTTGTACAACAGGATGATATGATGAGACGATGAACGGTACGGCACGAATGATGCAGCAGCGGTGGGAATTCTCAATTCTTCATTGTTTTCACATCCAAAGCCGATGGCGGTTTTAAAAGGGTAAATAAAGGTGATGCCACCTCAAATTTGAAGAGAGTTGTTGGCTTTTTTTCTTCTCAAAATGATAAAACGCTTCTTCTTATTATTCAGGGATGGAAAATCCTTGTTCCGTTATTACCCAAGTTTGTTTCCTCGCGAAGAAAAATTCTTTGCTAAGGATATAAAGGCACACGAGGTGGCTTTTTAGCTTGTGGATTTAATCGAATCACTTTAAAGTTGTGTAGAAAATTGTATTGCCCAACAGGAGAACTGCTTTGCTTGGTAAAGATGAGTTGTGTGTATGTGTGTTGTTGAAAAAATCGCATCAATTCGTTCTTTGCAACCAGGATGTTGCTCGTGTTTGTGGCTATATGTTGATACAAGCTTGTTGCATGACGACGCCGAGGACGAGAGTCAACGTTTTATTAACAAGGAGAGTTTTGTGATAATCTCGTTATTCTTTGCGATTTTCCCTTGTATCGAAAATGGGAAGTCGGGCGCTGTTTCCCGTTTTCTCTTTTTTATATCGTGCACTCATTTGTATATATCTCAACCTGCTGCGTGAGTGTGTCGCTTGAGGATTTTTTAGCGTTGGGTTTGGTCTTTCATCAAACGTCACTGCGTGACAACGCTACAGGGAAAGGTTCTGGTTTTTTAGAGAAATGATGCAAGGAACACTAGGAAATTTTTAACACTTCACCCAACAAAAAACATCTTTAGGTCTTTTTCCTACTTTTGTCAGGTTGGCAAGTTCACTCAGAGGCACTTTTGTGGCTTTGGTCTTGTCTCCAACTAAAATCCGTGAAGCACGAAAATAAAAACAAAAAAGAACAAATATTTCATTATTAATTCTCATATTCAAACATAATATCCACTATAGATTGAGACTGGGAGGTTGGTAGAAGAGAAAAAAGGGCAAATAAAAAATTGTTTTTTTTCTTCTCTCTCTCGCCAGATACAAATGATCAAACACCAGGTGTAATGTATTGTTGTGAGTGATATTGGGATTTAAAGTTTAAATGAAATGAAGCTCATGGACAAGTGGAATGCTCAAGTTGAGGTTTATGGGATACGATATGAATATGAAATTTTTGCGTGTCTGCGTGTTCCCTCACGCTACGTGAACTCAACACTGGCACGATACTACAAAAGTATGAGTCAGACTGATGGAAGGTAATTGAATGGAAATGAAAATGCCACAATATTCCCATATATCACAACACTCTATCCTTAATACTATTAGTATATAAGCTGGCTAAGGTATGTATAGAGAAGCAAAAAAAACTGACGAAACTCCGTATGTATCACCTTTATTATATATTTGCTCCAAAATATGAGTAGATGTTGCATATTATGCATATGTATAAAACTATGTTACGTGATTTAGGGAGAAATAGGTAAAATAAATTGTAGACTTTGGTGTGCATGCATATATAGAATACGTACTCATTCCTGAGCTGAGTTTTGTGGTGGTGGTCCTTTTTATTAATAACAATCACACACAATAAAAACCTACCACCATCCCCAGCACTCCTTCATTCTTTCCTTTATAAAGGGACTTGCTCAAGAAAGATGTTTTGCGTCAGGCTAAAGTGTAGCAATGTGCAATGGAATGGGTTAAATAGCCCGAATTGGCAAATGTGAGTGTTTTTTAACAGTGCACACATTCTACTCACTCACTTCACTCACTAACTGACTGACTGAATACCTGAGAAGGCCTGGCAGTCAAAGTAATCCTTCTTTCGTCCATGTTAGCTTGTGTTGAGCAAATCTCGATGCAGTAGAGTGATTCAAAAGGAGGAGAGAAGCTTATATGCTGTTGAAACAATGAAAAAGCGAAACGAAGGAGCAGCGCACGAGCTGCAAACTTCGTAGCGCTTTATTGCTCCCAACAACACAGCACTCCACGTCTCTTTCCTCTTTTGCTCTGCATTGCATTTAGTTAGGCATTTGAATTGCATGGCGTCGAGGTAAAATAAAAGTTTGGAGTCAGAAGCATGCCTAAATGCGAACTAGAAACAGGTAATAATAATGAATGAAGTTTGCATGAAATGAAGGCATCTCTACAGACACATACACACACCTTCCCTCCGCTCTCTGCTGAGGGGATTGCATGCACGTCAAGCGAAATAGAGTTAGACGTAAACTCCTCCAAGATAAACAACAAAGTCAGTCAGTCAGTGAGTCTGTGCAGAAAAAAGAGTTTCAATGCAATTGTTACGATTTTTTGAAGAAAAATATAATCTATGCACAAGCAACTCACATTGTTGCACTAGGTGGAAACGAGCAATAATAGAAAATCCCTTTTAAAGCCCATTTTAAATTGGGAGACCTACATCCTACAAAATGAAATGTGGAAATTTGAAAGCATACTATACATTTGTGCTACCTTCTCAACACACACCGACCGACACACCTAAAATATATAAGAGTGCAAAAAATGAGTATCCCTTTTGCACTTGCTATGCAACTTGGTTTTTGGTTCCGTTCTCTGATTTCAGTTTTAAGTTGAGAAAAAAGTAACTGAATCGAGATTACTACTATTACCCCATTACCATTTATTTTGATTTATAAGTATGTACGATGGGGATGATAATGAAAGACGTGGAAATTATCTATTACTTTTTGTGTAACCCTTTTTTATATTCATCCTCACGTGAAAGAGCAACGGTAATGAGCGTCTACAATGCCTTGTATAATCTGTCTTTTTGTCCTGTTGTTCCTTTAATTACTCGTGCAACAGTACTCATTGAGCAATCAATGACGTTTTGTTGCTCAAACATAATTATTAAGTACAACATATTGCCAGTTAAACCACACACAAGTTCCGTAACATGGTAATTTAAAAGGGTAACGGTTCATAATCTTCACAACTCATCATACACATTATGCTCATGAGAACGACAGACATTTGCTTGTGAAATAATCTAGAATTCTAGAGGGATTCCTGCTAAAGCGTCTTTTAGCGAGAAGTGTGGGACGCTCTTTTTAGCTTGACAAAGAACCAGTGTTAATTTCTAATTTGATGTAGTCACCTGTGTCCAACAATCATTACCTTCATCTTCTTCAACGCATGCTAATCTATTGTATCCGGAGCTACAAAAAAACACAGCTAAATTGATACGGGTAATTGTGAGCTTGCTTTTTGCCACTGTGATACGCGGCTGATGAGGTGGGCATGCCAAGAGTTTGGACGCGACATGACTTGTAATAAAAAAAATAAAAATAAATGAACAGTTTGTCTACCTACCATACGCTAATCATGGCTGAATGTGTGGATTATATATTGTCAGAGAAAACCCTCTCAATAAAGTAGGCTATAAGTAAACTTTACATATGTCAGCTTCTCAATCGAAGTCGTGTGAGGTACCATACCTGCATGACTACTTTAGCAGGAGATATACGTGAGAGATACAAAAGATTAGAATGGAAGCATTAAAAGTTAAAAATGGTTTTTTCTTGCTAAGCATGTGAACGAACTCATATTGAACAGGTCATTTAAAGTAAGAATCTATGTAGAAAATACTTTTTCCCATGTTCTAGTCTTTGAAGCCCTAAAGCGATTGACTCTGTTTTGTACGTACCTATATTTGTGTGTCGGGCATGCCATGTCATAGCACGTGAAATGAATTGGATGACGACGACGAATGTGAGCGGCACGAGTGTGGAGTCAAGTCCGTCAAAGTGTTGACTCAAATGAAGAGAATGTTTGCAGTTTAATAAGTAATTAAGAGTGTTTTTATTGTCTTTTCGTTTTTACTCCTACAAATAGAGAGGCTTCTCTGTTCCTATCTGCCACTCTCGAAGGGTGTCAACTTCAATAAAAAAGTACAAATGGAGTTGTGTACCAAAGAAAAATTATCGTTTACATACAATTAATAATTAGCAGCGATAAAGTGTGAATGAAGAGTAAAAAATAATAACAAGTAGAGAGCAGGTTGACGATGACGACGTGCAAAGGGGAAAAACAAAGAGGCATCTTGCTCTTCAACATCATCCTCAAGTCAATCCTAATACAAATGAGTGCAAAGGCAGAGGAGTAAAGGGTGTAATTAAAGCTGCCATTTGACTCACTTATTGTGGGCTCATTATTAGTACTCAAGTGTCAGTCCATAGTTATTCTAAAGTAGCATCATCAAGTCATGTATAAAAAAAGTAAATCAATTATTTTTCTGTGACAGAAAAATAGTTATAATGCACCTTTCATTCATCTTGTTTCTTTTGCGCTAATAATTAGTTCACATCCAATCAATCCATATCGTGCGTACAGAACTAATGGAAGTACAAGGTGTGAATTTCCAGCAGAACAGAACACTTAATGATGATGATGTTGATTTTGGTTTGTGTACTCACGTCACTATAATGTACTTGGCTCTGTCCAAGTGTATATGTATCCATTTTTTACTGTCGAAAATTAGCAAATGGCTAAGTTAGCAATGTAGAAAAAATAAGACGCCCACTTACTTTACCTCAGCTTAGGTGCTGCATGGTCTTTCTCATTTTCATCAATCTAAAGTATCGATCATAATTGCTCATTTGTAGTTATATAACCAATGCCAGTCGTAAAAAATAATTTTAGCTATTCATCCATTGTGTATTCTTCAGTTACTCATCATCATTATTGTTATAAAAATTGCGTCATTGACCACTTGTAAAATTTTGTTCATGAAATCCATCCAGCTATGCTGGCCCTGTAAAGAAAATCATGATGCAAATGATTGCTGTCATCTTCCCCGCTTCATAGAGGTGATGATGAGGACGATGTCTGTGATAATAATTATATCATTTCTCATCAGCCGATCAAAATCATATGCTTCGATGACTTCATTGATTTCGAATATAGTTAGTGGACGTGAGTATGCTTAACTTGAAAAAGAGTAATCACTTGTGTCGGCACACTCGTCGAGTTAATGATGAAGAATGACATTGTCAAAACATGTAGTAACACGGACACAAGGAAAAATCAGACTAATTGACACTTGTTGTAAACCAATGACGTGATTTATTTCGTATACCTGTACTAATGGTGTATGAGCAAATCAAAAATGTGACCGTATTCCCATTCATATTCCTAATCCCTATAGTAGTTATTACTACCCCCGCTTATGAGCAGAGGCTAAAGTTGGGATAATAAAATGGAAAGAAAGCCCTGGAGGATATTGCATGATAAACTACCATATGAATACTATGCATATATAATATTATTATAATATTTAGGTCATCCTACTAAGTGAACTTGATGACGTGAGACAAACATGATATAGTTTCAGGGAGCAAGAAAAAGACACCGCCTGTGTGTATGATTACGATGACATGAGTTCATGAGTTGCTCATAAAATGAAGGTCACACTTTTTTCTCTCGCTCTCTATTTAGCCTGTTGTGTTGTCGTGGGGCTGTGAAATCTTTAAGGATTTCTCAGAGGGAGCACAATTCCATCACCAAATTGAAATAAAATCATGTAAAAAATTCAGTAGCAGTTTCGGCCTTTGTAGTTTGTAGTGAGGCGTGTGTAAATATCAAATATAATCTTTAATATCGCTCTCAGCATGTTGCACAGAAAATTGGCAACGTCAATACGAGAGTTAGTGAAAAACAAAATGTTTTCTTAAACAATGGCAAACCAGCGTGCAGTTCATACTTTTTGTAGCTTCCCTTTCCCTTTTATAAATGTATATATTTTTAAACATATACTATTTATACAACAGGCAAATATTTTCATTATATACATATTAGAATCAGAAGGTCTAGAGAGAATATTTTTTAAACAGTTGAGACGTAGGGATTTAATGGTGTATTATACGGCAAATATTACACAAAAAGTGTGCACTTCCCTCCCTGGCCAAAAACGTGAAGTTTGGAGGGCTCCTTTTTATATGTCTCTTTGTAAGCTAAAGATTCGATGTGGAAGTAGTAACATTTTTTATTTGATTGCCTTAAATTTAGTTAGGGATTTTGATCTTTTTCTTGTACTCAAGTTAAGATAATAATTCTAAAATATAGTAGTGGTACTGTGCTACTATAACTACTTGTTAGAAAATGTGTCTTGACCTGATCTCAGAAAATGATAAGAAAAGAAGGATTTTTTTAATATGAAAAGAATGAAGCACAGAAGAAGAAATTATTGCTTCCATAAATTCAACATTGAATTAAAACGATTTCTTGGCATTGAAAAGGGGATCCTTTTAATCTAGTCGTCTAACTGTGAGAGTCTCTCCTCAACGGAATGTACAAGGGTATTTAAGTATATTGAAATGTTTGCATTGATGTAAGATCATTTTTTTACGCGAATCTCATTCTCAAAAGGTTTTATTTTCCTCTTTTTTGCAAAGTTCGACTCCCTTCACCTACTGGCGAGTTTGAAACCTAAAGAAAGTTTTCTTTTTTGAAAATCTTTCGTCTTATACATTTTCATTTAACCTCTAGAGGAGGATCTGCTCAAACAAAATTTGATGTTTTGTGAGAAAAAAGTCAAATCCCAATATCTTCTCGAGCTTACCAACCCCATATTAGTGTAAATAAATATATGTGTTTAAGGGTTGAACATTATATACCCTCCTAACTTTGTAGCTATACTGAAAGGGTTACGTAGTGAATTCCTACTTGCTAAAATATTCATCATACAAATTGTAAAAAAAGATATAATATGCAAAGTTGCCAATTAGGTAGTGTAATACAGCCTCGTAATGAAATAAACTGTAATTCTATGCACACTCTTGTCGTTTTAGTAAACCTACACCTTTGCCCAAAGAGAGCTATTAATAATCTATAAAATTAATCTTGAGCCACCACTATTTCTACACCTACTTGAGTACTTGTAGCCATTTAATTGGAGTTATCATTATGGCTATGCACTTTGTCTGCTATATATGCGGATGTAACAATGTAAAATGTGTAAGTTATATTATGGTATCAAAAAATTATCTTTATAAACTTCTAAGGTAACAAGGTTGTAATTCATCCAAAAAATAGCTTTTGTGATTTCTATTCAAGTTTTTTTTATTACTAGTCTGCTGTCTAATGTGGACGCTTATAATTAATACTTGGATAATCAATAGACAAAATTTTGAAGAAAAAAGTTTCACCCTGATATAGATAATTGAGTATTAATGTACACAGCTAAAATATTTTATTCAGTTGTTAAGCTCGTTATAGTTATGTAGCAATGTGGGAATGCAATGTACCGTTGAACAAGTCGCTTTTTATAGGTAGGTATGTATGTTTTGTGTTTTGTGCACAAGTTTTCGTTGTACGACTCCTATTTTACTTCCTCTCAAAGAGTGTGAAACACAAAGGGTACAAATTGTAAAATCAGAGGAAATACATGTATTACATGATACGGGGTTGTGAAATTGGTGACTTTTTTTTGCAGAGCTGCATTATCTTATTACGTACTGTAGGGGTATATAGTGCTAATTTTAAATTGCATTCTGTATAATTGAGCGAGAATACGTAATTGTAATGATGGTATTGTTGGTCTTGTGGAATGGGATTTTTGCCATTGAGTCTTTATTAATGCAAATTTTTCTATTTACTGACTACCTCTAAATCTAGTCCAATGGTATGAGTACATTGCACAAATATGTGTTGTATGTGCTTTGGTGGTAATTTAATTTATGAGTTTTATGTCAAAGGTGGCCAATATCACGTTGCAGGAATGATGGAAAATTAAGCCAATTTTTCCCCTTAATCAAGTTGCTCATGTCATGCTCTTTTCCTTCCACTATGGAAAAATATTTCGGATTAATAATGATATTACTGGCTTTGCTGATGACTATGACTTTTCATGGGTGTTTGATGTACACATACTTAGGTATTATATAAATATCCCTATTTGTGGCTCATGAACGAATTGGGAACTTTTTCGCGAATAGTTTCCCATCTAGGTTGCTCGTACAAGGCTTGGCATATAACTTTGCATATAGCATTATAGCATATCTCACATCGATTATAGGACAATGTAACGACGACTGACTGGGAAAAATCGACAAAACTTTGCTCTGGGATCAACGGTACTGAATGAGGGTACACTTTATATTATAATAAGAGGAATGCCTATTTAGGCACATACATCCACACATATAGGTAAAAAGGGTTTAACTCGCAAGTTCATATTTTTCTATTCGTGTTACACGTCCCATCATGGCAGGTTGCGGATGCTTGCCACGTTCATATTTCACGTAATATACCGAGCATGGCGAGCTGTTTTTTTGTTATTTACCATATATTGGGTAAAATATTGGATTTGTTTGCAGAAAATTATCGGGATGTATAGCTTTGTGTAATGAATGACCTATGGCTAGCATGAAATAGGAAGTTGTGTCCATGAGCTGGGTGTCCCTGTACTTGGTAATTTTCCCGACAATGAGTAAAGTTTACACAGTAAATCAAATGCAAATCACAATACTGTAATTATTATTTGTTCTGGAAAAATCTCATTTTTGCTTTCTCCCTGCCACCATTTCTTGTCCTAATAAAGGAAACAAGGTTATAAGTTGTATGAAGTTTTTTTTTGTTTTTGCCTTAGAAAATCACCGAGTTCCGCTGTACTAGAAAAAAATAACTTTTTTTTGGCTTAAAGAGGAAAAGAGAATCAGCAGTGTTTTTCGTTCTTGTTATCCCTCCGACAAGAATGAAACTAGGGCTGCCAGTTTTTTTATAATATTTTTTTTCCTTCAAAAATCTTACTCTGCACATACGAGTAATAACAGTGTGGTGCATTACACCCACACTCGTTTATAGCTTGAGGGAGTTTTTAAAGAGGAGTGGAGTCGTTTTCCTCAAGTCTTAAATGTGAAACACAATATGTGCATGTGTAAACAATAAAAAAGGCTCTGTCTTTTCTGACAGTTTAAGCCTGTGAGGCATCCGACAGAGGTGGAAGTGGTAAGCAAACATGAAAAAAGTATTATGACGAGATAGTAAAGTTATATTGTGGGAAACTAGAGGCTCTCTCTCCCTTGACTGCATACTGCATCTCCTCTCTTGTGCTCAATTAGCTATCTGGGTAGGTAAATAGGTAGATGGGTAAAAAAAAGTAGCCTTTTGTATCATCCACTCATCCACTCTAAAGCCATGCAAGTCTACCTCATCGGATAAAATCTGATGTGATGATAATGATGAGGAGAGCTCGATCATGATTTGATAAGAGTCTGATGATAATGAGGGAATCAACATGATGATCAAGCAACACCCGTGCCAGCCATGCAACATGGTCCCCAAGATCAAGAGCTTTAAATGCACACACATGCACGTGTATTATCCTTGCAGAGGGATCAAAGACGGATGTAAATCAGTGGGTGTGATAAAGAAAAAAATTAGATAAAAGTGTTCACTCACATTTTCCTCTTTGTTTTGCCAAACACCACCATCAAAGAAAACCACGGTCAAAGATGGATGATATGACGTAGATGACAAAAATCCTCAAACGAAATAAATAGAAAGAGCACCAAAAGTTGAGAGATGAGTACAAGTTTGCTTGTTTCTTCTTCCATATAATATGATGTGACACATACACAGGTATAAAACTTTAAACTGCGTTAAACCGTCAAAGCAGGGAAGACAAAGTACATATGATGATGTTGGAAAATGGAAACAAAAAAAGAGACAAAAGTAGCTTCTCACTGTTCCACTTCACTGACCACTCAAAAGATGTGTATTTGTCTCTTTTGACAAAAAAATCCCCAAAACGTCACATTCACGCGACAATCAGGGTGGTGCATGCACAAAGTTTCAATGCAAGATTTTAACAATGGCTTTGCACACGAAGCCCCTGCGCATTCCTTCAGTAGTACAGCACTGAAAGGAAGAAATGCGACAACAACTCTTCTAAGCTGTATTCTCGAACTTTGAGGAGATATGAATTAGCTGCGAGGAAAAAATGTTGCCACTCAAGTGTGCTTGCTTTGTTAACGAATGACAAGGTTGATGGCGTTTGCGACGACGGTACGCGACCATAGTCATGACGACGATACGACGCCGATTCTAGCACTACTGCACTTTTCGTCCTGAGCTCTTGGTTTACTGTGAAGAAACTGGGATACGAGTGCGAGGCTTTCAATGTAATTTTCGTGAAACATTATCGCGCACGATAGCATATACAACGAATATTGTGGCAAAAGGTGATATGACGACGACGACGTCGTTTACCCATGCTATTGTTATACGAACGAACATTATTATGTGGGTGATAACGTTGCATGCAATATTGATATAAACAGTCGTTTCGATCTTTACTACAAGAGTCACTGCATGCATACGGGCGGAGTGGAGCTCAGGTAAAGGATTTTCGTTGAGAGAGAGAGAGGGTGAAATAAAACGTAAAAATTAAGTCATGCACAGCAGCACACACGGATGTAGCATATATGCATGGTGATGTTAGTCTTTTTGGTTTCGGACACGAATGCAGACATATTGGAATGATATGATGAGAGCTGAGGTAGCTGAAAATAATAAGGAAAAATACAATGGCTTAGATAGATATAACTTTTACACTGCAAACTTTACCTGTACAGGTCTCATTCATTGTCCATTTTTGACGTAGAAGGGTTGTAGTTTTGTGTTGTGTGGAGATATGAAGAAAAAAACTTTTGTTACTGTTGCATGCCTTGTCATGATGATGTTACCTCAGCACCTGTGCACATTTACAATGGGAGGGATCACATCTAAAATCAAATGTGTGATGGCCAACTCACCTGTGCATTCAATAAAGTCCACTCAGCATTTTACAGTCTATGCCATACTCTTGGCGTTTGTCATCATCGTGGCTGCCGAGCTTAAAACCAAGTCTTTGACTCCTCTCTCGCAAACCAATATGAATGAAGAGGGGGTTTACATATTTCTTGTATTGTAACATTTTAAGTGCTTGTATATGCTTGAGGGATTCATAATGAGGGATGACCACGAGCTACTTTGCTTGGAAAGAGAAATGATCTAATAGTAAATTGAATTTGAACTTTAATGACATTATGACAGATTTGAGATTCACAACAAAGGATTGCTGAGAGATAGAGATGTTTTCAAAGATGGGAGAATGTGAATTGAAGCGTTGGGCAATATTAGCATGAGCTTAATAAAAATATATGACATTGGGTATTGTTTGAAAAATGAATATAAGCATAAGGTTCTTTCAAAAACCAACTATTTCCGGCTTTAATGAATTAGAAAATTGTTGCCCTTATTTATAATTCAGTTACAATAGAAATTGTCATTTTCATAGGGGTTGAAAACCGGCCATCGCAGCCTGTTATTGGAAAAGAAATTTGTTAATGGTTCGTCCGCCGCAGTTCAGAGTTCGGAATGGGCTTCCGGGTCCAACACCGCATCTCCTGGACTTTCAAGCTTCATGACAAATCTTGCGATTAAGCGGCAGCAATTACAACAACTTCCCAACAGCTTTGTTTCCAAAGAGAACGAACGAAAACCCAAATATTATGTGGCAACTATTCGAGAACAACATCCCAACTTCTTTGTGGCGCAAGAACAAGCCAACGCTTCCACTCTCGTTATAGAGTGGCTGGAGAAATACTTTAAAATACTACCAAACCAGTCAATATTGGAACCAATTGAGGAACACGAAGCTGAAGATGATGGTACAACCCTGGCTCTCAGTATCAGTGAATCTGAAGATCCTTCTGCATAAATTTCGGTAACATATTACTGAATCAATTGTTGTTATTGACTAAGTTACTTATTTCTGCTAGTTCGCAGACTTCTAAACAATCTTGCAATCAGAACAAGCATGCTGAATCTTGCCAAAATTAGACTTCTATGTGGGTTTGAGTCAGAGTCTATCAACGACAAAGTAAAAGCTAAGATGTCAGTCTTGACTCATTTGTCTCGTCTGTTAGTATCGTTGAGTAATCTTGTGATGATAAACAGAGGAGAGCCATACTTGTATTCAATGTTTTATGAATCTCAACAAACCAATTTTAATAATTATAGGTAATATATGGGAACTTTCATTACCTTACTGTTCACTGCCTTCATCATTTAAATTTTCTAAAGATGCAATATTTTTAAGCTGAAAAATATGAGCTACCTAATTTTAGCTAATATCTGAGAGCCTCTTTTTTCCTGTTCGTACTACAGAGATAAATACATAGTCTTATCAATGACAATTCCTTGAGAAATAAAATCTAAAAAAAACCTTGCTCATCATTTTACTGATTTTATTGCGATCTAATAAATACTGCGGAAAACATGAATCTCACTGGAGTTATGTTTGCACAAAAAAATTGCACTTACAAGGATAGCATAAGTATACAACTTTGCCATTGCTGGAAATTTCCGTAAATGGATAGCGTTCAATCACAGATACAATTATGTAGTGTGTAGTATTGTGATAGTATTTTTTACTAAAGCAACTCCATCAAGTCTTAGATGAAATGCTTTACATCCTTTAATCGTGCTTATAGCTGACTACTTACAATTAATCTATTCGTCTCTTTGATGGTTTGTCATTACTCATTAATTCAGAGTAGCAGTATAGCAATCCGCATACGCTGAAAATAAAAAACAAAGTCGCTGCCTTATCAACCTGTTCAATTTGTTTTGAAATTTCTTTCTTCTTAGTAAACTTCGCTTTTCTAGTTTCCTGGCGAGTAAATGTTTCTGAATAATGATTTTGAGTCCTAGAATGAAAAGGCAATTATCCAGCACATTAAGATTAATGAGGCAACACTTATATTTTCTTGATTTTTGTCTAATTATTTAATAGCAAGTACCAAGCATCATAATCAAAATGTTCCGTTTTTCCAGTGTAGACCTTCTTTTTTTTCGTAGTCGTTTCATCAAAACTTGTACGTCTGGCCTGCATAAAATAAGCAAAAAATTCACAGTTTATTGAAAGGATACAACTACAACACAACACAATCCATTACTGATGACATAATAGATATATCACGTACATTTTCATAAAAGTGACTCTGACGTGGTTCTGAACTTGGCTCTGGATCTTGTTGAGTTTCAGTTGACTTGGATTCTTGTGCTGCAGCAAATTTTGCCGCTCCAGTAGGTAAAAGGCCTTTGTCGTATAATTTCCTTAATTTATTGTTAACTAGCACTTCATAAGCGGTAGAAATTTCTTTGAATCGCTCCGCATTTCCCTGTATGCATATTTCGCCAATAATTCAATTTACAATGAATACTCGAAACTAGGAACGTAGCTAATTGTTATGGTGTGAAAACCTGCTAACCCACATCTTCTTTATCTGGATGGTATAACATGGACATTTTATAAAACGCCTTTTTTATGTCACCCTGGCTTGCTTTTGGTGTCAATCCTAGTGAGTCATAATAACTTTTGTGAAGTTCCCGATATAGCAGTAGAACCTAAATACACAAAAACAAACGTCTTAGTTGACTCCACAGTAATCATTCATGCATGTTTATTAATATTACAATTTAAATAAAATATACATTTATAACATCTTACCCTTAAATCAGGTACTCGTTTGTGTACAATTTTCATAGTCAGCATATCTTATGTTTTATGATTTCTCCGGCTCTGTCAAACCCTTTAGGCAAATTATGAAAACTGTGAGCTGAAAAACAGAAAGCATTGCAATGTTACCAAAAACCAATGAACAACGAACCATACTACTGATGACTGACTACAGCTATAAAACAGAAAACGAATGACCGATAACAATTGGAAAAAGTCACCGACCACCGAATTCTAACCTCACCAAAAGATAATAACAATGGATAACATGGGCACAAGTATTATTAACGATACGTTCAGACTTTTTTAGTTCCCATATCTATTTGTTTATAGAGTCTTAACAGAATCCTAATTCCTCAACTCCTTTCTACTGACATTCCTTCGCTAACCATTTGAGAGAGAAAAACTAGGCAATTGTCACCGTTTATGTAAAACGCAAGCAATTTATTAAATATATTCCTGTTCTCACGTGTCCATTCCCTTTCCAAAATATAATATAAAAATTGTAAACCATACCTCGTAATTTTCTAGCTGACCGAGTCCAATTTATTATTCATAATGGGTGTATTACTTTACACTTAACACGACATCATCCACAGAAATGCTTAACACGTAAAATCCGGGGTTTTAAAAGGTAGATTAAAACATGATCCCTTTTTGATGTCCACTTCACATGCACATGGTTAAGATTAGTAAAGTCCGGCAGATTGAGGCTGAGGAAGAAATGGTACATAAACATGCATGATCAAATTAGCGGACCCAGGTAAGTATGTAGAGGCAGATATTATGGTTTTAGTAAGATATTCTCCTGCCGCGAGTCTCATCTCTCAACCAACTTTCAATGCACTTACCCTACCAATTTCTTGCAACATGAAAGGTTTTTTATGCAAATCTCAAATCTCGGAACCTTGGCATGGTTTATCCTTAATGATGATTACATTTTAACGCTCTTTAATAAAACGTTGACAATAAAAGTAAGGATACCCTCATGTAGTAAAGATAGCCAATGGCTTTGCTCGAAAAACCAAGCCATATGCAGCTATTACTAAGGGGCTAACTTTTTATGAAATTGGCCATTCCGTGCGTGGTCATCCGTTAAGTCTCTATGACGTTGTTGTGTTGTATTTTAGGGCATACATATTCCGTTTATAACCTTTCCAATTTTTGATGACATCTTTTTTTAAAAAAATAGTTTTTGAAACTATTGGTTGAGTGTCAGCTCTTGAATTAAGCTTTCAGCTAGGAATATCGGGAAAAAATAAAATTCAAAAATGTCAATCGAGAGATCTGACTGACGGAAAACGGAATAATAAGCATACGCAATAAAATTAGTAGACAGCTTATAGCTATCCAATAAACTCATGAAATCTAAAGAAATGCATTAGGCTACTTTTGTAAATCGGAAGCAGCAGATCGAATTAGTACATTTAACGTACACAAATAGATTGTTATATGCGTAGAATAAATTAAAATGCTGCATGTCTAGAGAGATGTATAAAAATGAGCATTTTTCTTCTTCAATTGATTAGTATTATCTCCATTTGATCTCTAGGTAGTGAAAACTACGTCACACTAAAAACTCTAAAGATAGAGAAATCCAAATAAAATCTCGACTACAACCTGTGTATTTGGATGTCTGTTTTTATCAGGTACATTTAAATATTACTTTTGATCACTTATCAAGTCTAATCACACTTTCATTTACACTTGATCTGCCATCACCTTTTAGACGCAGTGAACTCACTTTTGAAAGGCAAGTTTTCTTCCTACCTCCAAATTTTTCATAAGTTTTGTAATGCTAGTGCCATTACCATCATCGAATTTATTTTGCTGCTTTGAGATATTTTCATAATCCAGATCAGTGAAACAATGACATTTGCCCGAGTCAATTTTGTTCGATCTATGCACATATGTAAAAAAAACTCGACATCATCATTGTTAGTACATGTATATAATAGGTATACACATATAATATTTTTAACCAGTATCTTTAGTTGATTATTTGCATTACGTACGGCTTTTCTAAATGACTTATTTTCTATACAAATTGTGTGGGTTTCGAATGCATAATAACATCTGCTTTATTATAACTTTGGCTACGAGCCTCCGGTGCATGGTGGCGTGACAGGTTTGTCAAGATGCTGTTGCACTTTATCAGATAGAAAGTTAGCCTTTCGTGAAAAAATGTTGGATCTACAAAATAAAAAACATGTGTACCTTTCTTGATTTGAATATCACATAACTTTTCCATTGTCATTAACAGTCATTACTTTTCTGTAATAGGAGGAAGCTCTACAAGTGTTTGATTGACAGTGGGTAAAAGTACAAAAACAACTCAACATCTAAATGTCATTCTAGTTACACCACAACTCTCTTCTTAGTCATAAGATTCACATCGTGGAAACAACATTTCCTCATTGTTTGCTCTTGACTCGATTCAAACAATAAAATATTGTAATTTGATTATATCATCATGACTGAAGTGCACCGAAGGAATAAAATCCACTCATTTCCTCTACTTGTCCTGGTCTTCTTTGTTAGTTTCCAGCACTGTTCCAGTCAGAGTTCGCAAGGTCCAGGAAGCTTTCTTCAGTTTGGCGACAAGTGCGCAATACCGCGTCAAGGACAGTCAATAACAATTGACTGTGATGCAAGCAAAGGGCTCATTTGCAATGGTGAAGCTTGCGTGTGTACTTTAGCAGAAACATTTTCTTTCGACCCTGTCACTAATGAATGTCGGAAAAAGCTGGGCAAGTCTTGTAGATACGTAACGGATATGGATGAACTGCCAAAGCTACCATTCAACCTCAAATGTCATGCAAATGCCAACTGTATCCTTGTTTCGAGAAGTTTGCAATTTCAAAACACCAATCCCGTCGCTCGGATGGCATCCAAACGGGGTTCGAGAACTACCGAAACAGCCAATGGGTTCAGTATGTGTATCTGCAAAGATGGATTCGTTCCAACAGACAAGCTGAGTGGGTGTCAATTCCCTCCGCCAAATATTGAATTTCCTCAACTACACACTTCAAACGAGGACGATGAAGCGGAACATTAAGACATTGCTTATATTTAAATCACTTTAATATTTTATTTAAATCAACAGACCTTAAAATAGTGACTTTCATGGCTTGCTGTGAATATTCTTTAATACTCTTGACTAGATTTCAATTTATTGTTTGAAGCTTTTTTGGAAATAATAACTAAATAAATACTCTCATATTTCCATCCACGTTTGTGTTGTACCCATTTCCCCCCTGTAAAATATTTATTTCAACAATTAAGGTCAGAACTTAATTTCGTCTTGAAGGATCATCGGGTCGTTTCCACATGGCAGCTGCAATGTACCAATTGATCAACACGTTGATTGCTGTTGGTACTGATTCCGGCCTGACAGTATAGCCAGTTAGCTTGGCAGCAACAACTTTGAATCCTGCGAGTGTTTTGACTAAGTACTTCCTATAAGGAGTATCATATGTTGCATACGTCTTCAAAGCCTGGAGGAAATCCTGCGAAGCAGGGTACATCCTCGACAAAACGATCATCATCCTGAATAGCATGCACATTCCAAACACGGCATCCATGGCGTAAAACGATAATCCAAAGTAATCCACATCTGGTTCCTTTAGAAGTTGGATTAGCATAAAAACATCGGACACAAATTGAGCATAGTTTGCCGCCTGAGCCCCACCCATTAGTTTTCCTATCCAGCGGTTATGTGCTTGAGCAGCTATCATGACTTTCCTGTAATCCTGAATCAGGGTAAGGATATCGTAATTAGTCCCAGGTGCCTTTGTCTTTGGGTCTAGATACTTGAAATGAACTCTCCAAGCCTTTTCCCGTTCTTGTGGTGTTGTCCCAGGTCGCTTACGAAGACCACTTACACGCCGCCCAGTTTGTTCCCGTTGAGGTCGGCTTCTTACATTTTGCTGTCCTAGTCCGGCTGTAAGATCGCCAAAACCTTCTGAACGACGAATAGAAACTTTCTGTGGATCAGAAAATCCGCCCAGTTGGTTACGCCCATTCAGGGTATCGCTGCCTTGCTTGGATTTTCTAGTAGATCCGTCATTAGCCTTCTCCGGTAATTCCATTGGCCGCTGACCACCGAGATCAATTAAAATATACAAGGTTTTGGTCATTTCTTCCATCAAATGCTGAAAGCTGACAGAGTACGACTCTGCAATCACCATAGTACACGCTTGATAGGCGTAAGCATGATACATGAAGAAGCACTCATGTAGGCAAAAAATGATCTGGAGTGGAATCGTGTCCCAAGCGTCAGGTATTATGGCATATGTATTGAGGGCGTACTTAGGGGTGAAGAAGAACTGAATGCTGAGGGCTAACGTGCCAGTGAATACGACAAACCTGGGAAAAAACAATAAAATTGCCAAACTTTGCATGCTGTTGAAAATATAAATGTTTTAGGATTTCAATTTCAATGAGTTAATGACCATTATTGACCATGACCAAGAAATACAGTTATGTCTTTTCATGATTATACTTAACTTCCATGAAATGACATAAATGCGAAGTATAAATGAAAACTTGTACACAATAACATTATGTGTTTCCTAAAAGAGCTTTAGATTTCTTTTTCATCAAATAATCATTTGATTCCATTTTCATTCTCTTATACCTCTGCTGTATGCATATAGGAATGTGGTAGAGGAAGGAATATTTGCGTGCGTCGGTGCAATAACATAGCGTGCCTAACCTATAACTACTGAAAAATAGACAAGTCTCGTAGGCTAATTGAATTTATAAACAGTTAATTAAAAAATCCCAGGATGACGCCAAACGGATTGTTGGTATAACTTGATTTACATTGACAATGCTAACGTGCTTGCTTGAGTGAAATTGTAATGGGGCGAGTAGGAAATGTTAAACTAAAACTATGTGACGTTGACAGATTAGATGATAATTTCGATCTTCTTACGGATAGTAGAAAATGTTGATATAGTCTGTGCCATGTATCTTCTTTGAAATATGAGGAGGTAAGCCCAACTTTCGGAAAATGTCCTCTTGCAGCTCCCATTGTCTATAGAGATTCTCATAAAGTGGATATTTAGGATACCACAAGACTTGCTCTTGGATCATGTGAGCCGTACTCAAATACCTTCGGTTTAAAAGAGTTGATTTTAGCTTTTACATGTTGAAAATACTTACAGGATAAAATGTGAGACATTTGTCATCTTTACCAATCCCAGATGGACATTTGATCCAGGAAATGTACTTTGATACCCAAATAACTGTTGTAAGTCAGGACCAAGTATGCCACCTTTAGTGAGGTATTAATCCACATAAACCAATAGAAAAACATGGCCATGAAACTAATAGTATGGATACGGTATTGCCCTTTCTCATCTCGCTTGATGTAAAATCGAGTTACCGCCCCTTGTGACAAACTATACCACATTCGACGCTGAAAATCTGTAAAATAATCCACTTTCACTTCTTTTACTACTGACGAAGCCATTGTTGAGTTTTAAATCTGCAAAATGCTTTTTTGGCAATAACACAGAATGCAGACAAGTTGGGGTTTACAAGTTGATTAAGAAAAGGGATCCAAACGTGTTAAGAGGCGGAAGGGAAATAGGGTAAAAACTAAAATGACCGAAAGGTTTCTTGAATGTTTGCATGACAAGACATAGTAGCATTTGTACAATGGCATTCTTTACAGAAGTGAATTTTCTTTATAGAAAATGACTGAATACTGAATTATTAAAATCTCATTAGGATGGGACGTAATTAAAATGACAATATTCCTCTTCGTCATATTAAGTATGAGGGTAACCATACAAAAGCATTCTGAGATTTTAGTGAAACCTTGCTGCCAACTTGATATATATGTTAGGTACTCAATTTACATGACTTTTTAGAAGTCTTTCTGACTGTACAATTTAAAAAAATGTAATGAAGTATTTCTTAATTTCTTTATACAACCCATAAAATTTGCATTACTTATCAAAGTAACCTCTAAAACATGATAACAAGGATCATCAAAAAAATTGAGATTTAACACATCCACCTCAAGTCTAACAGGTTCACCAAAAGTCAGAAAAGGTTACAAAATGTCATAAAAGTGTGGCATTAGAATTTGCATTCATGGAGAAAAGTAATGCTTCCACCATCAAAAATTTCACAAGATTGACACTTCGACTTTACGTCAGCTATGACGTGTGATCATGTTATTTTAAGTATGCCTCTTTCGTATCATATAGCACAATCATTTCATCTTAAACGTTGTTTTCTGTCATGTCCAACCACTCAATTACATTCCAAATTACATAGCGCTCATAACTTCTGTTATTTACAAGTCAGTCAATGCCAGACTCCATCAATTAAACGATCTTTAATGAATAAACTGTGTTTAAAAAATGTTTAGATTGGGCTTGATTTGAAAGATTTCGGTATGGAGAAAAATGAAGCATGTGTTCTGAAACTTGCGTAATATCTTGACAAGGCGATTTTTTAAGATCCAGAAGTAATGTTACACTTTCTTATGTAAAGAATATGAAAGTTGAACCAGTTCAAATGGGACATTGTGACCGTGCAAATTTTCAGTTTCCAAAGTCTTACAATCATGTTCCCTCATACTGATAAATGATTAATATATCGCAATTATTAACTGGCTTATTAAGAATAGGCATTGGGCGAGTATATTTAGCCTAGCTAGCAGACAGTAGGTGCTGGCTGTACAACGAAAACACTTTTTTTAAATGACTCCTGTTTCTGTTTCAATCTATTCGTAAATGGCAATGGATTGCCCTGATTATAGGGTCCGAATATTCAAAAAGCAACATATATACAGCGTGTAATGTTGCTTGACACTGTTGAAGGTCAACAAAAGTACGTACATCGATTCCAGTTATTAATCTCACCGAATTTTAAAATCAAGGTCACAGGTTAAAGTCTCACATATGCACTTTATTCATCCTGTTTTCAGAGAAAAGTATGCAGGGTACACATGCTTTATGATCGATAATTAAATCGTTTGCATAACTCATACGTCTTTGAGCCCAACTCAGGGTATTTTAGGATTTCACATCGGTTATCCTATCACGTGCTACAAGTTTCATTTAAATATGGAACCATGAACAATACCCTATACGACAAATTTCATTAAGTTAGATAATATATGTATAAAAAATTATCCATATCAAATCGCGTAATCTTCATTCACACTTTTTTATCTGTTCCAATTTGACCGGATTCATAATTACTCAATTGGAAATCTCAGCATCAATTTTTAAATTACCACGATTAGCACGTCCAGTCCAGCACCAGACGACTGCACAGATTTAATGAATTCAACTCTATTGAAACGGTGGGCTAGTAAGCTGATGCTTGAAATAAATCTGAGTATGAATGCAAGGACAAAGGAAAGGGTTGAAAGGGCAGGATTTTGGTTTGCATCGTTTGCACGCAAAGCTTAGATAGCTAAAATGTAAAGTAGTTTATTAATATAGGAGAAGTACACGGAGTGGGGGAAAATCTAGCTTTAGCTGGTTGCTGTCATTTGACTATGATCACATTAAGCGAAGTAATGAGGGTGATAATATGTGTTACATTGATAGCAAAGTACATGGAGCATAACTTTATGAATGCCAATATTCGACTCATTTCATGCAACCAATTTTTGGTGCTGCTGCAATCTCCAAGCAGAATAGTTGTGCATGCGAGTTACTCTCCGCATAATTGAAGTACTTTCTTGACCTAACTAAAAAACAAGAGAGCCAGCAAAGGTGTAAGGGTGAGGGGAAGCGATAATTGGGGGATTTTGAATATTCATCCGAATAGTAGACAACAGGTTTGGTTTAAAGGAGAAAATTCAAATGCATTATTCCATAGAACTAATTAGATTTTATTTTATGTAAAATTTGCTTTTGCAAAAACAACTTACTTTGCATATAATACAATATACAATATTAATGTATTTCTTGCAATGCATGTATTGTATTTTGGTTTCAGTCTATTGTATGAATTCGTAGTGCATGCGTAGGTTTTGTGATGTAGGGGGATGAAACAAGCAGACGGTATTTTTTAAAGAATGAGAAATGAAAAAAAAACAAATTCAAGGTAACATTTTGTAAATGATATAAGCTAGCCAGTACATCTTGAGTACATGTAATTTTGGTTAAGAGATCTTGCAATCGCAATCCAATAAGAGTCTTTGTACTATTCAGAAGTTTAAGAGTCTAAACAATATCATTCATTGCAAAGTGATCATTGTAGTGTGAAATTTTTGCATCTGTATTCTTTTACAATGTTGGATTCTTAACGCAAACACTATAAAGGTAAAAAAATATTCAGAGTCTATTCTAAATGTTAGATACATAACTTTTAACGCTTAGAGTTACCATGACTGCAACTGAAGACGAAGATACAGAAATGAGCTCAAACGGGACATTCCTGCAACCGCACAATGCAGCAGCCCCAGTTAAACCGAAAGGTAAGATTGTGATAATTTGAAGGTGGAGGTTTATTCCAAAAGAATTGGATAAGGATTTGTCCATAGATTATTATTAATAGAAGCTGGTTTGTTTAATCATCATTTTTAGGATGGGGAGCTAGGCACACCTTGGCTTTTCTGGGATTTTGGGCGTTTGCAATTTCCTATGCGATGAGATTTAATCTTTCAATAGCTATTGTCGCAATGGTAAAGGTGAAGCCGATGGAAGCAACAACACAGTACAAGCATCATACCGGGGCAAACACGACACTAGCTGTAACTGAAAAAGCCTGCAGTCACTTACAGGCGTCGTCTGGAGGTGGAATCTCATCAGTTGTGGATATTCATAACCAAGGGGAATTCGAATGGGATTCTGTGGAACAAGGTTTAATCTTGGGTTCATTCTTCTGGGGATATGGTGAGAATTTAAAAAAATAACACAGTTTATTGTGCTTTCTTTCCAATGCCGCATTTAATCGTTTCCCTTCCCTATTCCACGTTTTTAAAGTGTTGACACAACTCCCTGGAGGTATTCTTGCTACTAAATATGGAGGAAAGTGGACATTGGGTAAGATGTGCAAAAGTTGTACCTAAAATTATAATTATTGTTGTAGCTGTACAGTAACAACATTACTTTGACAGGGCTTGGTCTGTTTTTAACCGCAATATTTGCTATTCTGACTCCAATTCTTGCAAGGACCCATGTGTACTTGCTGGTGCTTGCAAGAGTGATACAAGGGCTTGGGGAAGTATGTATTTTCATTATTTTTTTAGTTTGATGATTATGATTTTTTACTAAAAAATGTGTAATCTATTTTGTAAGGGTGTCACAACGCCGGCGATGCACGCTATTTTGGCGGCGTGGTCTCCTCCAGATGAAAGGAGTATGCTGGGAAGTTCTGTCTACGCAGGTAATCAGTAAACTAATTTGTCGTGAATGACTGTAAACCATAAAATAGTAATATCCTGGCTGCCATTCATTCAAAAGTTGAGTTGAGCCTTTTAAATGTTATCGTCAACGCATTCAGCGAAACATTCAATAATGTATTTCATGTTAAGGTGCTCAATTTGGGACTGCCGTGACGATGATCGTCAGTGGATATTTAATTCATGGAGGAGTTTTAGGAGGATGGCCTTCCGTTTTTTACTTTATCGGAGGGTTCTCGTTACTCTGGTTCGTTTTGTGGGTGGTTTTCATGTACGACACTCCAGCTACTCATCCAAGGATATCTCAGCAGGAACTTATGTACATTCAAAAATCAATTGGTGACAGTGGTTCTGAACACGAGCAGGTAAGTTTGATCGAAATTTCAATTATGTATGCATGCTACGAATTTTTACAATATTTTAATGCAGATACCTACCCCTTGGACGGAAATAATGACCTCTGTCCCAGTTTACGCGATAATAGTTGGACATGTGGGCCACGCTTACGGTTTATACACGATTTTGACACTTTTACCAACGTATCTCAATACCGTTCTTCATTTTGATATTAAAGAGGTGATTATCATAATGTTTGATTTTATCGCATTTAAATTCAAAAATTAATACTTAAAAAAATCAAGGCTAATTTAAAATTAAATATACTCGTTATCACAGAATAGTTGGTTTAATGCTTTGCCGTACATTGCCATGTGGATAGCTGCAATTGGAGTCACACAGTTTGCAGATATGATTGTTTCAAAGCGTATATTAAAAACTGTGACTGTTCGAAAATCCTGTCAAGCAATAGGTCATATCGCAAGTGCATTACTACTCATTGGAGCATCATACTCTGGTTGCGATAGGATTTTGACGGTTGCCCTATTAACACTTGCTGTTGGGATGAATGGTGCAATCTACGGAGGGTAATTATTTAATCATAATAAATCAGGGTGTTAATATTCGGCCTAATTTGTAGAATACTTTGAAAATTCAACCCTTGGCGTTTTTCAGATACGTTGTAAATCATGTTGATATTGCTCCGAATTTTGCGGGGATACTAATGGGAATAACGAATACCTTTGCCAACTTGACCGGGTTCGCAGCTCCTTATGTGGCGGGATTACTATTACAAGATAATGTACACGATTTTGTCAAGCTTAAAACTATTATTACTTTTGGGGAAGCATTATAAGCTACCAATAACTTGTTTGTTTGATAAATACAGCCGTCGATTCAAAACTGGCAGTACGTATTTTTTATTGCCGCTGGGATTTACATAGCTGATGTCCTTTTCTATGTAATATTTGCCACAGCAACAGAGCAACCTTGGAATCGCCCCAAGAAAGAGAATCCCACAGCTTTAGATGAAGTCAAATCTGGCGAGAGTCAAACTTCCGTACAATAAAAATAGGGAAAAGAAGGCGCCCATAAAGTTTGATAGATTTATTTAAACATGACTACTTCCTTTATCGTAATCAGGCATGAATTTTACAATTGAGATTTGCTATATTACAATTTTACGTACAGTACAATATGTAACATATCTATACAACAACGGATTTTGTGCTTTTGTTGGAGCGAGTTAAAATTATGCATAAATACAAATTTAAGTTTTCTACAAAGTCATTCTTTTATGAAAATGATAGCTGGCAATACGTTCTGAAATTTCGTATGCATGTACTACTTTGTGAACGATCTGGTCGTATTACATCGAATGACTATTAAGACCAAAATACTCTTTTTCCACATGCTGACAGAACTTTACCAAATTCGGTTGCTGCTTTACAAAGTTTCCAAGCTGGCTATTTGGAAGTGGGGTAGTAATCATTGTAAAGAGATAGCCGAACACCAAAGCATCCAGTTCAGTTGGTGATTCACCGAAAAAGTACTCTCCCTCGCCGAGTCTTTCGCTTAAAGCTAGCAAGCAGGTTTCCACTGAAAGATAAAATACATAAAATATGTCAGCCACACAGTTGACAGTATGGAAAAAACTAATCTAGAGAGGTACACCAGATATACTACTTACCTTCACGATACACTTCTTCAACCGTTCGATCGCCCCAATTGAGTGTCCTCAATTGAGCTAATACACGCTTTCGAATACACCAAGGCACAAGCGATCTCAACGGGAAGTTGTACGGAGAACCAGCTCTGAAGCGCGTGAAGTTATTGTAAATGTCATTATCCAGCCAACTGAAATAGAGTAGTGCGTTCCCCAATACATTATGAACCAGTGACATATAAGCGCGAAGGTCGGCTTTCTCTCCAGCACTTAAGTAATCCGACAGGGTGACCCCTTTCGCTTGAGCTAGCTGAACGATGCCCTCTAGCTCGGAAACGACATACGCCCCACATCGTAATACGGGCAGCTTGCCTGAAACATTTAAACAAACTTAAAGTTCAACGTTCTCCTCAAAGTACTTCTGACTTCAAAAGTTGAAAGTTAATAATCTAACAACTTACCATTTGGACTGATATCGGTTGCATTAGATTTTTCCTTACTTCCGTATGGCAACCGAGCGATATTTAGGAATGCCTGAGCACCCAAGATAGCTGCAGACTCATGGATCAAAACCTGTGTTGACTCGACCGGAATTAAAAGTTGGGTGTCAGCTGCCCATGGTTCCTTACCTTAAAAAAATTGACAACAATATTATAATGCTAAATAACAATGTAAGATGATAATGCTTCCAAAAAATCAATCATTAAACAACAATTAACACTCTAAATAATCTTTACAGCTACTACACATCATTAACACCATAAATACAAAATAACCAATCACTAATGTCTACAACTTACTATCAAAATCAATATCCGGAGGGATAAGAGCTGACGCAATCGGCATTGGTGGCATGATTAATCACCTCAATTTGTTTAAATCACCAACAACCCTTGACCCAAATCTCAAACAAGTTCTGTCCTACTTTCACTCCCTTCAAACCTTTAAACTATTTGAACTACACAGATAATTTAAATACTGATGTCAGATTATCATATCAGTCATCAATGCCAAGTGCTATACAGAAATAGGTAAAACAATTAGCTAATTATAATACATCCAAATAAATAATACTGAGCACCTTGTCGTTTCTTATTTATCTTCAGCCGACAAGAGTTAGCTGAGCAAACGAAGAGAGAAAAGACTGATTATCCAGTCGGTTTCTTCATCCTTTCACCTCGGCCCCTACGATAACATGAAGTTGTGCGACCATCCAATGTTTTTCTCACATTTCTCTTGAATAAACACAAAAATGAACTTTGTGAAAATTGGAGTCCATGACTGGGGCAAAAGGAGACTACTGAAACCCCCTGCTTGAACTGGCAACACAAGTCATAGAGTAGCGAAGACAAAGGCAGAGTGTAATGTGGTCAAGTGAGAAAGCCAGGGAAAATTAAAGAGGGACAAGGGCACACGGTATAAACCTTCTAGAGACGTCTCCTTTTGTGTCTTTTCCGTGAGCCAAGCACATTTTGCACATAACTTGCCCTTTTTCGTCAAGTGTAGGCGGACTGAGCGAGTGCATTTGTGTGAGTCATTTGAGCAAGATAGGCAGTGAAAGAGTAGAGCTGGACATTGAGAGTTCAAAACAAGATTTTTTACAAAACGAATTTATCCTTCAATTAACAAAAGGTTAGTTAAGCTTGTCAACTTGTGTGTGTGTGTGTGTTATTAATGTTATTATTACTATGTGTGATGTCATTTTGGTTGAAAACATTTTAAACTTATTTTCTGTCGGTTTTTATCTAGAAGCCAACGTGGGAGGTGAATATTTGTTGATTGTTGAGGAAAGAAAAAGTTTTTTTTGAATTTTGATTTATTTCAAGTCAACCCTCTCTCATCTCTAGTTAGTGACAATGTCGGCTATCAGTATTCTCAATCCAAAGGCGGAGTTTGCTCGTGCTCAACAGGCACTTGCAATTAATGTCTCTGCTGCGAAAGGAATCTCGGAGATAATGAAGTCCAATCTTGGACCGAAAGGAACAATGAAAATGTAAGTTTGAGGATTTTACTAGTGTTGTTAGTGGTGGATGGGTTAGTGGAGTGTGTTAAGTGAGCTTTAATTGTTGTATTTGCATTTGTTTTATATAGGTTGGTTTCAGGAGCCGGTGACATCAAAATCACTAAGGATGGCAATGTTTTATTGCATGAAATGGTATAACGAGTTAAAAGTTTTTGAATTACGATAAGACATCCTCCGTAGTGTGTAAAAGTACTAATCCTTTTTGTATATGATCAACAGCAAATCCAGCATCCTACAGCGTCTTTAATTGCTAAGGCGAGTACTGCTCACGATGACGTTGTCGGGGATGGGACAACATCAATTGTGTTGTTGATTGGAGAGTTGATGAAGCAAGCTGAACCTATAATTTCGGAAGGTTGTCATCCTCGAATTGTTGCTGATGGTTTGATTATAGCTAAAGACAAAGCATTGAAGATTTTGGAGGAAATGAAAGTTCCTGTGCCCATGGAGCGAGGTTTTCTTATGGATGTTGCTCGAAGCAGTTTACGAACCAAAGTTCATGAGGAATTAGCTGACCACTTGGCTACGGTATGTGTAGTTATAGGTCAAATTAGATTGATTGCAGCAAAGCAGATGATGATATATATTACATGTCTTCGTATATTTTAGATCTGCACTGATGCCGTTCTGGGCATTTATGATCAAGAGTCCAAGTCTATTGATCTCCACATGATAGAAATCATGGATATGCAACACAAGAATGATATGGAGTCTAGTCTTGTGAAAGGTATAGTGATGGATCATGGTGGTCGTCATCCAGATATGCCGCACAGCTTGACCAACTGCTACATTCTTACATGCAACGTATCTTTGGAGTTTGAGAAGACGTACGTGTTTCAATGTCAAAAATCACAAATGAACCAATAGTAGTCAACTATTTAAAACCTTGGAAGACTGAACATGTTCTTGTGAGTGATTTTTCTAATTCAGTTTGCAGTGCACCCAAAAAAGTAACTTTCAAGGTTAATCATTGTGTAATTTTAAAATTTTAAAGGGTGAGAGCAAGTTCACTTACGTTGAAAATTGTCAGAATCCTCGAAGTGTGACAATTTTGTTGAAGGCACCAACCAAGTATGGAATGGTGCAAATGAAGGTAATACTGTTAAATAATTTGGTTAATAATTATGTTAAATAAAACAGTAAAAATATGGGTGCCGACCGTTATAATAACTTCAATTTGCTGTCACAGGATTCCATTAGAGATGGATTACGCGCATTGTACAATACTCTTCAAGACGGATTTGTTATTCCTGGAGCCGGTGCCTTCGAACTTAAAGTTAGCAAAACCTTGGATGCACTCCCGGTTCGTGCCCTTATAATATGCATTTTATTTGTTGGAATGCTGTCATGTAAACAAAATGTGCAACTCTCCCTTTTCTTATTTGCAGATTAAAGAACGAAGTGTTGCTGGTGTCAAATTGTTCGCTAATGCTATATTGTGTATTCCTAAAGTGTTGGTTACCAATTCAGGACATGATACCCAGGCATTAATCAATCGTGCTTTGAATTCGGAAGGTGAGGGCGATTTTACTGTCGGACTGGATTTGGAGAACGGTACTACATTTTTCCCGTCATCAGCCGGTATCTATGATGTGTATTCGGCTAAGAAACAGTTAATTGATGCAAGGTAACTTCAAGACCTCACTCTCTTAAATACATATTATTGTGCATGTTTTATATGCCGTATGAAGTACGATTTCATTCACCTTATACGTTCTATTTTTGTAGCGTTGTCGTGGTCACAAATCTCCTTCTCACCGATGAAATAATGCGAGCCGGATTGTCTTCGTTGAAGTGAATAATACTTAAGTATCAGCTATGCTATTTTCTAACTTCTAAACATTCTGTTCGGCTTACCTTTGTTACCTTTTAAAATCTTAATACTGCATAATATTTTCAACTTTTGTATGCTGCTTTAAAACAGGAGTGAAAATAAACTTGTAACACGTTACATCATGTTTTTTTCACATTTATTCATTCATGATATAAAGTCCATCTTCTCATTTCACGATATTGGAATACCTAAAACATGACGCATCAGTGGTAGTATCATAGCATGCATACTATATCGAGATAACAGCGGCAAGCTTTCATATTCAATAAAATTAAACAAAGTGCATTGGGAAATTCTTTAAATTCGGATGACGCTTCATCCGATTGTTGAGTTCGACCAAATCATCATAATACATTTCCAACCCATCTGTTAATACTTTGGCACGAGCAGCCGCCCAATGCGCGTAATAAGTCGGGGCTGGAATCTTCACGCTTTTACTGCAACGAACATACATAAAGCACAGGAAGTATGTCATGTTTTGAATCTGACTGGCAGTAAAATTGGAGTCATCCCATAGCACATGATATCGAGTTGGTCGGCTAGTCCCCTGCAAATATTGCAATTTGAAACGATCAGCATTTTGTGATGTGAAGAACACCACAGAAAAGGGATTTTTATTTAATCACTTACCAACATTCCCTTGTGCGAGAGGAGATAAAAGTCATTCTGGGTATGATGAACAATTTCCCTATCGACAACTGTGCCAGGCGGAGCATTATCAATCTAACCAGCATACAAACCAAAGTTATGCACTATTTATCATTATCATTAATGTTAATTTATATGTTACTAAAACACTTACTCCTCTTGGTCCATGATAAAAAAATCGCGTCTTATGCCGCTAAATAAACAGAAACAATAGCTTTTATAACAAAATTGATAAATGATTGAGGTATTACGAATTAAAGGACGATTTCTAAACCATTTAACATACTTACCTTTTGAACCGTAATGAAGGTAATTTTTGGCCGATACGGCTCACCTTCATAGTCTGTGAGCTTCTCACATGCCTTTCTAATAGCCCGAAGCTCTGTATGCAACACCTAAATTCAAAGAATTCATGTGATCCTGAACAGAATTTTATGTATAATCCATCAGTGAGTAGCCCTTCAAAACTGACAAGTACTTACCTCCGGGAACTGTCCTTCACCCACCCCGTCCCTATAATAAATTATTTTACGTGGACGAATCCCGTCCGGAATGGGTTGAGTTCGCGTCATTTGCTTAAAAGTGTTCAACATGTTGTAAACGATTTCATCCAAATGTTGAATAACTTCTGCGGCGCCAGCCCCAGCTTTGACTTGTGCCCTAATATCCATCATAAAAGGCATGCCTGTTCTATCAACGCTACCAGTAACTGCGGCAAACGAAGGCATGGCAACTTCCTTTTCCTTTTGTCCATCCTAAACAATAAAATGCACTCATTGGGTCAGAGCAACCATTGCATCATTCATCATCTGATAATATGTGTACGTAAAAGGTGCATAAGTTTTACCTTGACTCTTCGACTCGAGCCAGGTGGTGGATGTGTGACATCAGCCCCAATTATTAACATTGGACATTTCAAAAAATCCAGATAGCGCGGGTCCGGTGATGGAGGCTCGAGAACGTAGTTCTTTCCACCCAATTTACTGTTGACTTTCAGCAAAACATTTTGAACAATTGCACCTTGACCTTTAGAAACATTTTGAGCGACTATGCACGACGTGACAATGCCCAAATGTAGTTCAGCAGCTTGTTTTACGTGACTGTAAATGGAGGAGTTCTTTTTGGGAATGATCACGAAAACGATTGTACAACCATTCTTAACGAAGTGGTGCGTGAAAATGTCAATTAGTTTTTTGACATTTTGACGAGCACCCTCTGGATTGTCTTTAACTTCACGAAGTTGAGGGTCGTATTGTAAAATCGGCTCGCGATTTGTAAACTTCACACCTTTGGCTTCTCCAAATTGTACGAGATGTCTTTTGAACTGTCTGTTAGTGATTAAAGATAGAAAATTATCGCAATAAATCAACACTATTAAAGTTTTTCTTGTTGTAGGCAAGGACATGCAAACTTACTCTACTTCCTGATCACTGACTCTACATTGCCCAGCCACTAATATTCCCCAGTTTTCAATAGGTTTTGTAGTGAAGAATTGAAAGCTAGTTGAATAAATGTCCCACTGACCGTCTCCGGGACTAATCACAGCTAAACCTTTTCCTTGATTTTCCTAAACAGCGAATAGAGAATAGAGCAAATAAGTTTTTAGACTGAAGCTTAGCTTATCTACAATATTTGTATTATACTAATACTAATAATTACACTTACCCCAGTACCCGCGCCGTAAACTAGATTGGGAGGATTCAGCACCCGTGTGTCCTTGAACGTTAGCATGCTCTTTTCCACTCCGATTCCCCACTCATTTGTAATAGGGGTTGACAGTCTTAATCTTGAAACCTAAAGCAAGAGCATTCATTATCAGTTAAATATATATGCTACCATTCAGGCACTTGAAAGAGTTAGATGGAATGCTTCATTTGCACCTCATCGGTTATTTCCTGGTACAACTCCCTAGGATTCTTCTTAGCTACCGTCAACATGTTTCTCGTTTGCTGCTCATTTAACTTCCGATTGTATCCTTGGCCTTTTTTTATAATGCAAATCTACAAAAATAATTTAAATAAGATACATTTCAAGAGTGACATTATATTTGTAGACATTCGTTGCACCAATAACGCATTTGGTGAAATGATTATGCTCATTTATCAATATACCGTACCTCGGCAGGAACCTGGTTACGCCCTCGTAAAAGCACACAAGGCCCATTCGGATTTACTGACATACCATACTGCCTCTTGTAGTAGTCCTGAACAGTGATTTTGCTTCCGTTAAAGTCAAATGTAGTTTGAGAGGTTGGTGTAACAAGGAAATCGGTAATGGGACCCGCAAGCTTCTTTCCGGTTTTGAGAGTATAGTGAACCTTAACGTCTATTAAAGTCAAATTAAGCACTATAATATTGCTATAATTTAACATTGTGTAAACACTAAACGCACATAATTTACTTTTTAATAACGCCGTAGCTTCCTTAAATGCCCATCTCTGCCAATTTTTTATGTCACGTGGGTCAAAGTTTAATGACGTTTGAATGGCTTCAAGAACACCCATGTCTTCCAGAAACGCACAGTGTGCAACTGTAATAGATAAAAAATACATTAATCCAATCTGATCAGAATTCTAAATCAGAGCCAATCATTGGAATGTGAATAGAAAAAACTTACCATCAACATTTAGATAAGGCTTCCATCCCATCGCTATATTCGCTGAGATGCCTTTCCACGAAACAACATTGTACTCCAATCTACTGACCTCATTATTATTGTCGGGCCATTTGACAAGATTAGACTTGCCCAAAGTAAGAAATCTATATGACGGAAATGTCTTGACAAGAGCATTGTAGATCTGCTCAACGACCGTTTTCAGAGATCCTTCGATTGGATATCCTTTCCAAGTACCCCTTTCACGTAAATGTGAGTTCAGGTTGACCAATGCTGCCGAGTCTATCTCAAGTTCCGAACGTCTGATGATAACTCTTATTTGACCATCATCATCTTCTTGTAATATAGCTTGGTCGAGATCTTTCATAGACACCAATGGTTGGAGGTCAATATTGGGAATAGACTCTAAAGTCTTCGTTGTGTAAATGTTGTTCGAGAGATCAGTAACAATTCCGTAGAACTTGTGCCTTTCTCGGATGTCAGCAACAACTTTAGATAAAATCAACTGGGGGAGGGGCTTTGGCAGTTTACGTGGAGCCTGATCTTCGCCTCCTCCTTCTCCTCCGTTTCCACCACCTCCCTTCGGTTTTCCTAATTGTGGCTTTTTCGCTTTGGTCTCAACTTTGGGTTTAGCGGCTGCTTTCTCAGATTTTTCTCTTGCCATACTTACTTCGTAGTGAAACACCTTCTCCGGCATCTGAAACTTTGAAAGTTGAAAATGGTTGACGCTTACAGTTATCGTTTCTTTGCAGCCATCGGCTGGTGGCCCCAGATAACTCTGTACGGTAGAATTATCGTTCATGTCATGCCATCCCATTGGAATCTGCCTTATTTCTGCATCAGTAATTGAGGGTGGAAACTGTTTACGAAATTTGACGTCGGTTCTGACACTGTAAATAAACATTGAACATAGTTAAATGCCCAATGGAAGTGCTATGTTGCGTACGATGGCAGATATAATGTTGTTGCAAAATAGCAAAAGCAATTCAAAGGTAAATTGTGGCGGCAAGGTATGATTTTTCAAACTCTTACCCTCTACCTCCTCCTCCACCTCCACGCGGTCCTCCCCGGAAATCCCCACCTATTCATATGTATTCACAAATATACACGTTATTATGATCAAAAGAATGACTCCCTTAACAATATAAGGTCACATTTTATAGCTATAGCTTTTCC
>JAHZNA010003580.1:0-10158 GCA_027743935.1 Sinodicranocentrus sp. ZH6
TGTCATGGGGATTCCAAAAATATATACATCATGGTATATATATTTACGTGGAATAAAGAGCAATGTACACCATAACAAAAAACACTGTGCCATGGGTTGTCAATCTCCCACTTTTGAGATGTGCAATTATGAGCGTATTTGCAGCAACTTTGGAAGATACAAACGGAAGACTTGTTACAAATCAACATATAACAGAAAATCGAGAAGCAGAAGAATTTTTATTGGATATAAGAAGTCCAGCGTATGGTTGCATTACCGTCGCTGATATCGGATTGCACAGAATCAACGTAGATCTTAGCAACTTACTTCCTCCAGAGATAATCAGAAATTGCCAGCCTATTTCTGTACACGATGATGAAATGAGTTTCTACCATTCGGTGTCGGTCGCATGTCGGTCGGTGCCATGCGCAAGCGAAAACATACGGTTGGCTTTAACGTATGTAATGTTGACTTAACAAAGTACTTTAGTTGAAACTTGTGAATTGCTAAATGAAGCACCATCGTCAGTATTAAATAACATGCGAAATCCAGCACCACCCACTCCTGCAACTATTATCATTGCATCAAGAACATTGCATAGAAGATTGGACATCTTTTAATGAACATGGAAACATGACAGGGGGAATACTTTGATTTCGACCCACAAGTTACTTCACTGAATAATCTAATATTGCTCGGAAGGTTCAACAACAATTTCTTTCCACTTCACGACATGGATATACTCTTAGTGCCAATACGTCTGCCCTGAACCTGCGTAGGACTCAGCGTAGCACAGAAGCAGATGAGACTGAGGTAAATGAAGCAAAGATCATAAATGATTACAAAGAATTTATCTCATCAAGCCTTCAGAGATGGGCGGGGTACCGGTTCCCCGTACCCCATTTGCTCGGAAACCAGGTGTCCGGTGCCCCGGTTCCCACTATTTTTGTCGAAGCCCGGTTCGCCGGTGAACCGGCTCCCACTACTTTTTGCGATTCTCGGTACCCTAGTACCCCGGTTCCCACTAATTCTGCCGGAACTCGGTTCCCTTTGTTTTTGTCGGTGCCCTGTACCCCAGTTTTTCAGTTCCGTTAATTTTTTTTCGTTGCAAGGTACCCCGGTGGCCCGGTTTCCACCAATAATGTCGGTACCTGATACCCCGGTGCCCCAGTTCCCACTATTTTGTTGGTGCCCGGTGCCCCCCATCTATGCAAGCCTTGTTCTTGTTAGCTTATTTGCGGAAAATACACGAGTTATTTATCTTGTTTTCTTCTACACGTATGTTTTCCAGTTTTTCATATTAATTTAATTAAGTCAAGCCCCATAGGTTGCAATCTCGTGTTAAATTTTAGCAAAATTTTATTTGTGTCATCGAAAACGCATTTAAGTACGGAACGTTGTGTTTGAATGAACCGAAAACACAAAAGTTTGTGTTGAACAATGAGTAAGGTGCGTTATATACCAAAAGAGGGCAGGGGTTGAGCAGTAGTCTTCATGTGTTCTGTTCACGAGTATAATTTCCGACGCATCTCGTCCATTGTACTTATATGAAAGATAACGACATGTGCACTTGCCCTTAAATATAAATAATGTTTTAATGTTGGTTGATACATAATTTGATTAAAAAGGCATACTTTTCTGTATATCCTCCAAGGAGGGTTATGAGGGATAGAATTGTTGTGATATGTTGTGGGTGTAAATGTGTAATTTGATTTAAAAGTCCTACTTTTCTGTATTTCCATTCCTGGAGGCGATGGAGAGATGGAGTTACTGTAACGAGTTTTAATCGTAATATTCGTAATCGTCATGCTTAGAAACTAGTAAAGAACATTTACTTTTGTGAAAAACCCTCCAATTGCAGATTTTTCCTCCATGTAGTGAACGGAGGCGTTGGAGGGTACTGTTAATATAAAGCAAAATACTCCGAGTTACTAAGTTTTTGT
This sequence comes from Sinodicranocentrus sp. ZH6, assembly GCA_027743935.1. NCBI lineage: Eukaryota > Metazoa > Arthropoda > Collembola > Entomobryomorpha > Entomobryidae > Sinodicranocentrus > Sinodicranocentrus sp. ZH6. Next base: position 1,923 of record JAHZNA010003580.1, read on the forward strand.
ACATAAAGTTAATTATTAAATGCTCATTAAAAAAGACACGATGGTGTCGTATGTGTTACGATGTCTTTAACTGTACCTACCAACATTAATTTTTAATTCATTATAAACCTCCTATTTAAGTTTCCTTCTCATTTTATCCTTTCAGGAAAATATGCTTTTACTTGTATTTCACTGTGTACGTAAAACTCTACAGCCCACATGACAAACTATGTAAGCATGAGACCCTTTTCTTTGGGTAAAACTTTTCCTGTTTATAACAATAGCATTGTTAGAAAATCCACGCAAATTTCAAATTGTGAAGAATAAAAGCACTGACCTTGATATCTTCGTAGCTCATAGCTTATCATGATGTTCAAATATGCAGCGATATCTTTTGTGTGCCTACCATTGGCGTAGCAAATCGTGCTAAGCATTACGTGGGATGATGATTAAAACCGGCAACTGGTATCAACAGGGAAAGCAATACAGGTGGAAAATTAAGGGTAACTTTCTTTCAGATAAAAAATCATCCCTGGGAAAAAACCACTCCCGGGGAAAGGGCTGGTAACGATCGGAAACGATTGAGAATCAGAATAACCCAAAGTGGAATGAAGTTTTTAAAGTAGATCATACCATAGGAAAAATCAGGTTTGTTAATTTTTGCGATTGTTAATGATAAGATTGGAGAAGCTTACATCAACCTTGATGACTTTGTCGCAAAAAATACCTACACTAAAGAACTGTCAAAGGCAAATTATGGCTTAAGAACTAGTCCAATCAAATTCGATATCCTTCTCAAGTAAGTTAGGATTTATGAACGCATTTATGAACATGTTCCTAGCTTAGCTATGATGAGCTAAAATAAATATTTTTGAACTTATTGTGGATGCCCCAGCCATAGACAAGTTTAGTGTTCTCATCCATCCTTACGTTAAATGCAACTTTAGAGTCACCAAGAGGGGCAAAAATTGGAAATTCTATCAGACGCAAAGAGTTGACAACGCTGAGACTGTAACTTGGAAACTAATTTATTTCGAAAATTATCAAAAGGGCACAAACCAGGTAAATAGAGTGAAACATGAATGTTTAGTATGTATTAAATACTCCCTTTCAAAAACAAATGTTATACTGACCATTTTTTAAAAAAATGGTTCCAAAGAGTGGCTCCCCTTCCGTGTTAAAGATCATGACAGCATTACCGTAGGTAGTCACGGCCATAAAAAACGAGTAACGCATTTAGGAGAAAACCGATTAGCGTAACAGGCTAACGATAAGCCTATTACGGCTCAAGTTTACTAATATATTCTTGCGAAAGGCCCGTGGTTTTGCAATGCATATAGAACCAGGATATCGTGATGTTTGAATGAAGGGAATTTGTATATTCAATCATATCTCTGCATATAAGAGTGATTGGTGCGTTAAGAGAATCGGAGAAAATGATACCGCGGTATCCAGCTCTTTCCTGGTTCTAGATACGCCCGATTGCACAACCAGTAGCTTAATATATATGGGCGTATATAAAGGCTTGAGTAGCTTACGCAATTGCGTATCGAGAGTTTATGGCTGTACTACCTCTCTGAAAATTACTGTGATTGTGTGGATTGTGTGTATGTATGATGTATGTACTTTCTGTGTACGTGAATATATATGGTCAGAGCTTTTGGACCTATCTGGATGAAGGGGGACCTAAAAGATATCTGGCTGACAATTTGTACTCTGGAGTACTTTAATACGAGAAAAAAGAATCCGACGAAAAATTTTCAATTTTCCACCCCCAAGTGCCGAAAATTGTCCTGGCAGGGGAAAAAAATTACTGCAATTTCAGTGGTTTTTTTGCCATTTTCCAGAATATAGGTACGGAAAGTGGGCAGTTTCTCTGCGGATTCGTCTATTTCATGTTAAAGTATCCCTTAATACAAAATTTCATCAAATTCGAACCACTTTGAAATTAGAGAAAAAAGTTGTTGAAATGCAATTTACAAGTTGAGATTTTTGCATTTCTTGGGCAGTTGGGTACAGAAAATTGTCAATTTTTTACCGGATTCGTCATTTTCATGCTAAAGTCTCCCTAAATACAAAATCTCATAAAATTCCAACTAATTTGAAATTCAAAGTAGTTGCAAAGTACACTCGGGGAAAAAATAACTCAAACGGTGGACTTGGTTGAGTTTTACATTGAATTATTGCTCTTATTCAAAGCTTTTTGTAAAAACTGAACCCGTGTAGGATAACCCAATTAACGAAGATCAGAACCATGGAAAAGCTATTGAGATTGAGTACCCCATGGTCCCACCACAGAGAGATTGTTTGATAAAATGCCGATTTTCATGCGAAAAAATAACTCGCGCAGGTATGAAAAATGTGGAATTTTCGGTATAATATTTTCGTTTCTGAAGCAAGGTTGGTAGAAGGATCCTCATGTGGGCTATCTGGAGGACCCGTCCAAATCTTTCTTATGCTGCTCAAAATATCATTATCTTTAAATATAGACCATATTCTTAACTTCTATGGGAAAATTAGAAGGATAATTTATTTTAAAAACTATACTTGTTTGTCTTTCAGCACTGCCAGGCTCCAAATTTGCTCCCCCTGGAAGTCAGACAGACAAAATCTAAAGTTCATAGTTAAAACTAATGGGTTAATAATTACGGTCAAAATGATGTTGAAACCAGCGATATTATGACTTATGATACTGATGTGGAAACTAAACTTTTACTACGTGAAAAGTCTCAGTTTTTTCACATGTTCAGCAGGATATACAACGAAGAGTTACTAGGTAAAACTCTTAGAAAATCGGTTTATTATAAGACGTTCATATATGTGTGACATGACGCTGAAGGGATGTTTTTGTTGATTTATATCATATGACTTATGCTCGTGTGAATATGTTTCCTTAAGGGTAAGCTACAATTGGATCTTCAATAAGTGCTCAATGTCTCAGAAATGTGAATAATATAAACGTTGCTTGTTTAAATTTGAGCTTAATTAACAAGCAATTTAAGCTCTTGAAGTGCGATTTTCGGTAAAAAAATTCCTAAGCAAGACCAACGCTGGTTAAGTTGCATCTTAACATCTTAAAAACGAACATTCGAAAAGTGCTCGAATAGTTCCTTTAAAGTTTGTACTCAAGGCTTGGTGTAGAATACTCGTCGTGGACGCTTCGAATGAAGATATAATAATTTTAGCAATGTTACTAGACATTATTGTCATACTTTTAAGGCGAAAATCGCAAACAGGCGTAATTCAAGTGAGTTTAGCATTTACAACAACAAAAGTAGTTAAATCTGTCAGTCAAACTTTCATAACCTTACTATTTATTTCTAACAGCTACCACATTTACTTACTAACAACTTATTAAATAGCATGGCGAAGCCTTTCCCATGAATTGGCTCTAATGGCGGAACCGTTTGCGGTTGTTGAATTCTGGTTGTTGAATTACTTTTAACCACATACTAAATCTAAGTTTTAACATATAAAATGTTTTCCTCTAATATCGTACAGTCAGAAATTATATATAAGAATATTTGCAATGTGTCCAACAATAAAGCCAAAATTAAACACTTATGCGAAGGAAAATGTTGTTTCACTCCACAGGTGAACAAGATCGGGTGGATGAAGATGAAGAAGAACTGAATCCGTACTATTCTCCACGTATTGCTGAAGTAATATTGAATAAAAATGTCTACATGGCCATTATGGGCGGCTGCAGTTCCTCGTATAGCAAATGGATATGCATTTTTAAGAGATACGAATGCAGGATTAGAGTCGGACTTCAATATTCGCAAAAACATTTTTCATGACGATAGTAACATTATGTACACAGATTACGTTAGAAAAAGCTTTAGCTACCATAGATCGAGAACGAAAGCAGCTGTTGACAAGCTGCTTGCTGAAAACCATGCCAAAAATGAACTTCTAAAACCTTAACCACAAACAAAACAAAAAAAAGGAAAAACACCGCGTACTTATCTGACGCAAAAAGTAACATTCAAAATTCAATCAACCTTAAAAAAGAGCTTATTCCAGAAGAGCAGCGTATCGAAATATGGTCCAATAGGAAAGCCAAGAAAGCAACTTCTTGCGTCTCAAAACATAAAAAAGATCTACTGGAGAACATTCAACCGGAACGTTTAACCCCAATGTCAGATTCACAAAGAAAAGTATATCATATGATCACACTTACAGTAATATGAGTAAGCAGTTAAGAGGAGGTACGAGTGTTAGCGAATAAGTTCAGAAAGCCAGTGAAGATAACGACCCTGCAAAGAAGTAAACAGGGAGTTAGAAGAAATGCAACAGAATTTACGAAGATAATTGGCTTCCTTTGATAGAAGAGAGAGACTTTTATGTAAAAGAGACCTTCGCACCGACGCAAGAATTAAATTCAAGTTCAGACCAACCCATTCAACAAGACATAGAAGATAGAACGCAGATAGGTATAGCATGGATTTAAATACATTTATTAAAGTTAATGTACAATTATAAATTTAGTGCAGGTAAAAAAAATTGGCTAAAATCATGTTGCCATATTATTATTACATTTAACTATTTCTTTGATTTCTTAGATTCTATCATAAACCCTCTTTGGTCATTTCCTCATATTATCCAATCATTAACGGGCATTTAAATTTCAATCTTGTCACTGTCGTGTCCATTGGCAGTGTAACGAAAACTACTTCATCCTACTCAGTACAAACAATTTTGGCACACACCCTCCCATACGAAAATCATTACAACTCACTTAACAGAAATAGATCCATAACATAAGCAGTTGACTTCTTGGTTAGCTTGATAAAGTCCTTCGTACTGCACTGAATACAACATTATCAAATCAATCGATCAAATTATTTTTCATTAACAGTTTTAATAAATATGAATGAGGTAATCGGAGAAAACAAAAATAAGCCCTTCTCACACTCCACGTACTTGCACAACTCGATACAGTTCTTCACATACACAGCATATTTTTAACACATGTTTCAAACTCCCACTATAGGAAGAAAGAACCCTTTCCCTCCGTCCACTCTGAATCCACCATTCCACTAACGTGAAGTGTACACAGATTTTACAAATGATACCCATTGTAACAAGCTATAATGGTTTTTGATTTCACTGGTTCCTAATTAAGGCCTTTGTTGTGTATTTTTCGCAGATGAAGTCAATGATTGCGTAAGGAACGCAAGTAGCATTGCTGAGCCATACCAACGTTCACAACAACTTACTGAGGCAAACCAGAGAGTTCACTTATCATCGTCTATTCATTTTAATCCATCAGTCGGGGAAAGGTTAGCCGGTAGTCAACTTGCAATACTCCTGACGGGTGACCATTACGTAGAAAACCATGTAATGGACGCTTACCTTTCCCATATGGAGAATATCAGTGCAAGAAATGACCTGCACGTGCATAATAGTAAAAATCAGGGCTGGAGTGGAATTGCATCATTGCCAGAAGGAGAACGACGTCCACTGCTACCGTTACGTTACATTCTTCAACCTGTTAGCATTTGCAACCATTGGGCACTGTTGTACTTTGACACATAAACAAATGTTTGCGTCTTATACGACTCCATGCTTTCCAGTTCTGCCGAAGTAAATCAATGGCGTCTGCAAGATATTAGAAATAACGCGTTACCCTTGTTATTCAATAATACAAACATGTCATCAGTAGAGTGGCATATGACTCACGATACAAATTATGCGCAGCAGTCAGATCCAAACTCGTGCGGGGCCTTTCTTATTGCAGCCAGAAATATTATGCAACGTGGATCAGTGCCCACTCATCTTGATAGCCAACAATCAAGGGTAGAAGTACTGACGGAAATGTTGTCAACAACTGAGTTGGGACGAAGCATTATTGAAATATCCGGGTGGACGGAAATACAACGCAACCTTGCCTTAGCTGAGGTTCCAGTTAAAAGACTACAGAAATGCAGATATGATACCTGGAGAAGAAACAGCAAAATGTTAGAGCTCCTATGATTTATAAAATATATTATGTCATGTCAGTATACTGAATCTTTAAAAAAAACGATTCATTTCTTAGGACGAAGGGTAGCTTAAGACACAATCATTTTAATAGTTCGATCTAACTTGCTCACGAATTTCGTAATCACAATCCAGTTAACCTAATTAGTTGAATGATGTACTTCAAATGAATGAGCTTTAATTCTAGAGTAAAAATTACTGTGGATCAATTATTGTACTATAATAACTTAAACCTAATATTACTACTAACATTATTTGCATTCCAACGAAACAATGTATGAACTATTAAATAAATAAGGTTTCATTCAAATCCAACAAAGGTTTAAATTGGTAATTAATGCCACGCCTATATTGACAGACTTAAACGCTTCAAAATTTGCCAGTCGACTAACCTGATGTCAGAGAACATGCACTATGAGTCTGGTTGAGTGACAACAATTAGATTGTCAACAATCAAATAAATAAAGTTTCATTCAAATCCAACAAAGGTTTAAATTGGTAATTAATGCCACGCCTAGGTCGACAGACTTAATTGTTTCAAAATTTGCCAGTCGACTAACTTGAGGTCAGAGAACATGCAGTATAAGTCTGTTTGAGTGACTTCAATCATAAGGGACTAACGGTCATAAGGACTAATGGTCATAAGGACTAATGGTCATAAGGACTAACGGTCATAAGGGCTAACGGTCATAAGGGCTAACGGTCATAAGGACTAACGGTCATAAGGACTAACGGTCATAAGGAAGAATCCGCTATTCAATTCTGATTTTCGGTGCTGTGGGGTACCATTTGTGTGCTGCGGGGCTTTCTAGTACTCTCGGATATAGTTAACTCTCATTTCACACACGTCTATGGCATGGCAAATGCCTATAAACTTACTTTTCTAAGGCTCCTTTGTTGCATTTGCATGGGATCGAGATCGAGCTGGCATTCAGAAAATTGTCAAGTGCATTTTTCCGTTGAGCGGAAGAAGGAGGATTTAAGATGAACTCTTACTATCTCAAACTTTTTGTAAGTATGACTTGAAAAGTCATTATTAATTTTCGCAGAATATATCGAAGGTATATTCGAAGAATCTTATTAGTTTTACTCTGTCAGTCTGTCTGGCCGCCTGGCTGCCGGCCGAACATTTTAAATTTTAACCTCGAAACATTTCGCGCTCTCCAGGCTGAACGGCTTGACTTTTTCGAATTATGATGTTTGCTATCGATACCCAAAGAGAAGTTCTAATTAACTATTGCTAATGCAAAAAAATTTGAAAGGTGCTTCAGGCCCTGCGTAAGGTCCTAAGTTATAAATAAAACTCTTCGCGCTCTCCTGGCTAAACGGTTTGACTTTTTCAAATTCTGTTTTCACCTATCGATACCTACAGAGATAAGTTTCTTCCCTATTGCTCGTGAGCCATATCGAAAGGGCCCTTCAGGACCTGCGTAAGGTCCCGAGATTCAAAAATTCATGTATGGTCTGTAGTATATCATTCTTCATTATTTTTTAAGGAGAACAAACTGTATTGCTAATGCGACAAATCTAAGACACTTCAGGCCCTGCATAAGGTCCTAACTGTCAAAATTTCACATATAGCGTGTAATATATCTTTTTTCCGCATTTATAAAGAATATTTTCTGCGACACTTCTTTCTATTAAATCTTAATCGTTTATTCATTATTGGCAAGAGAGTTGATCATGGAGGCAGTCGGGTTGTAAAATCGGAAGGTGATGACATGACGAGCTTACAAGTAAGACTATACTTCTAAGACACTTTATTGTCAAAGAGTTTAGTGCTTTCTTATGTATTTCGGGATGAGGAATCCAGTGGTGATAACTGTAAGCGCCCCTTTCGATATCTCAGGTGATGATGAGTAACAATTGCGCTTACGAGGTTTATGAAGGACCAGACCCACTCGAATCAAATACCAATTTCTCCAGTACAAGTTCCTGGGAAAACAATGATTCTGAATAAGTTAGACAATTACGACGAATTTGACAACAAGTTAGTTAAGACTTTAGTCAACATTAACTAACAACGTCACAAGAAATATGACGTAAAGTCTACAAGTGACCAAGAGCCAAGAACATGACTCTATTAACGACAAAACTAGAATGTTTCTCACGTTATATACTACTGGAAAATAGTAACATTCAAACTAAGAATAAACTAACCTTTCTGGGCGAGAAAATATAACAATGAATTTACATAATACAAACTTGCATAATATGTACACTTCCGGTTCAGCCATTGACTTTTCTGCGTATGTACATATTTCTCATAGTA